>JXSR01S000164.1:44243-58724 GCA_000969725.1 Ophiothrix spiculata
CCGAAGTTCCCGGAATTTCACAAGGGGGGCGGACCCCCTCAAAAAATAAAGAAAGAAAGAAAAGGAAAGGAAATTGAAATTTTCCCTTTGTTTTGATAATTTTAATGTAAAAAATCAAAAAACTTCGTGCACTTTACGCAAATTTTCAGATATTATATCAATTTCTAGTCAAAATTTGTCATTTTGTCTCAAAAAATAGCCATCCCCCTAAAATTGTTACCTTCCGCCACCACTGGGTGCGATGGCCTAAAATAGGCCAAAAAATGACAAAAAAATGTTGACCTATTTTTGGCAATATTTCAAAAAGTAAGTCAAAAATCAAATATTTGAGAAACGCTCTCCTAGACATGTGTTTCTAGATTCTAAAAACCATAAGAGGTCCAACTTTTATTTTTTCAAAATTTAAATAGGTTGTTTACAAAACAGTGGTCCAAGAACAAGGTTTTTTTGGACCTTGGTCCAAAATAATACATTTTGGTCCAAAACTGACCTAACCATCATCTTCTACATGAAAATCCACATATAGAAATGTATACTTTTATATGGATTTAATTATCTGTTGCTGAGTTACAAAGCGTAAAATATTTTAGAAAATGAGGGGTTAACTGTGCCCTTAATTACAGCATCAAAGGCAGTCTTGACCTTAACCTCTTCAATGGGAGTCCGGCATTCAATGTGAACTCGACATCAAATCTTTGGGTCACAAAAAAAGAGAGCACGATTAATTTTGGACATATTTCAGTATCATTAGTGAAAGATGAACTTTTTCTGTCAGATGTTCAAGACCAAAAGTGAATACGAGTGAAGGCTTTAGAGGGGTACCGTAAACTGGGGAAACATTGGTCAATTTTCAGAGTTTTTCTGATACCGTTATTCAACAAACCAAATATATTAACAATTACCGCTTATTTGTAACATTTGGAGTCCGCTCTACATATTTAGAATGAAAAAGAAAGAAAAATCAACTTCAAGCTACCTTTAGAGTTAATTAATACAACGACCAAAGTTACCCGGCTTTTGGGCAACTTTTGTCAGGGCCTAAATAGAGTATAGGGCTAAAATATAAAATGCAGTGCACATGGCACTAAGGTCGATATTTGTGACATTTGGCATCTAGGTACAGCAAATAGGCAAATATTCCCATTCACAAAGATTTATTTTTTATTTTACAAAGAAATTTTTAAAAATCCCATTTTTGGTCAAAAAACAAAATTCTTCACCAATTTCAAGGACACTTGACCAGCGATATATCATTTTTTTCTTCAATCTTATAAGTTATATTCATTTTTTAAGAATATGACACCAAACATGACCATAGAAAATACTGCTATTCTGAAATATAAAACATTTGAATAATAAAAGGCATTTCTGACCAAAGTTACCTGACAGACCAATGTTTCCCCAGTTTATGGTAATAAGTTCAAGATATCCATTGACACTTGCATATTCACTCAGAACTATCATCCTGGAGAGATGTTGGATCACTCATTTTCAACCAATATTCATGCACTACAATCCCCGGGGTACTCACAAATATTTTTGTAGGTATGTGCCGCACCGTCACAGGTTATCCATCATAGGGTCTTGCAGAACAGATTTTTGGTCAAAAAAAGTGTCCATGAAACTAATTTTTGTCAAAAATGGGGGTCTTCAGAACTGAAGTAATCTTGAAATGGACATCTTGGGGAGTGGGAGAGGAGGCTTGAAAAGGGGGTCTTGAGGGCAACACATACCAGTACCTTCCATCAATGTAAGTGACCCCCCCCCCCCCTGGGCTGCAATCAATATTAACAAACATTTTGTCTTAAGAATGCAAGAAATTTAGAAGGTACAAGTTGGCAGTATTTGACCAATGCAGTTTTTGTACTGGAATAAGACATGCAGCGATGTGTGCATTTTTGCAGTATGTGCATTGCACAAGCGGTGTGTGCATTTTTGCAGTATGTGCATTGCACAAGCGATGTGTGCATTTTTGTAGTATGTGCATTACACAAGCGGTGTGTGCATTTTTATGTGCATTGCACAAGCGATGTGTGCATTTTTGCAGTATGTGCATTGCACAAGCGATGTGTGCATTTTTGTAGTATGTGCATTACACAAGCGGTGTGTGCATTTTTGTAGTATGTGCATTGCACAAGCGATGTGTGCATTTTTGTAGTATGTGCATTGCACAAGCGGTGTGTGCATTTTTGCAGTATGTGCATTGCACAAGTGGTGTGTATTTTTGTAGTATCTGCATTACACAAGCTGTGTGTGCATTTTTGTAGTATGTGCATTGCATAAGTACGGTGTGTGCATTTTGCACAAGCGGTGTCTGCATTTTTGTAGTATGTGCATTGCACAAACAGTATTTGAAGTATTGTAAAATTTGGGTCGTCGCAAAGGGCAAGTCTACAACATTTTTTAGGTCTTACCTTTATAATTATGTATCTCCCATATCAATGCAGGGTGCCCAGTACTTAGTTGATAGTGAACTTTGTCCAGTTTTTTTTTTTTCAAAGACTAGATCAGTTCAGCGGAACTCACAATTCGGATACGTATCCGAATTCGGATACACTGTATCACAATTCTGATACCCGTATCCGAATTTGGATTAAAAACAGCTGAAACGGGATATCATCTGAAATGAATATTCAGCTTCGCCGTGCACCATACCGGTATGTATAAGAGTTAATAACATTATCATCATTTGTCATCTAAATTCTATCAAAGTATTGGCCAAATTTTTTTGCCTTCTGTGATAAGAAATTATCAGGACATATTTCAAAGCTGTTACGCTGGAATTGCACAGATAAAAATGACATTTCCACAGATACATTTATCATAAATGCAAGAAAGATGTTCTACATGTACTTGCCAGCTTGCGCTATCGATTTGTTTCCTGCGCCACGACAGGAGTATCAGAATTCAGATACCCCTCCATATCCTTATTCTGATACGGGTATCACTGTTCGGATATGAAATGTGCTTGGGTATCCGAATTCGGATACATATCCGAATTGTGAGTTCTGCCGAACTGAGATGAAATTCCATTTTCAAGCTGCATAAAGGACACTGAACTCTACCTATAGCTGAGCTGCTGATGAATTAGTCATATACACATTGTGTAAATTTTCACACTAGCTATTGACTGAATGATGTGACTTACACAAATTTGGATGCAGCAGGGTGTAATATACCACAATTCTAAAAATTCTATTGGTCAGCCTTCAACACCTTCTCTATCAGAATACAATTCCTGCATTAAGGCCAAAAAAATTGTTTGGTTGTCCTCGACTGCCCGCTCCTATTTTGTGGCCCGCATCAAATCATTTTTATTTCCTTTTTTTTTTAATTTGAGAAAATTTTAAGGTTGAACTTGCCGTTTGTTATTGCAAACATCGAATATTTTCCGCTTGTTGATTTGTTTTGCATCTGTTTTAGCATTTAATCGGTTGATACAGGTGGAAATACATGTCAAGGTCGTAATTTGCCAAAATTGATTTTGGACAGATTTACAATCTTTGAGCTTAATTCAAACCACCAACAAAGTTTCAAGAAAATGGTCGGAAATATATGAAATATATGGTATCTGTATATTTTGAGGATGATCAACAGAAAATATAGGGCTTACTGATCTTTGTTCTCGATTATCTCAGTTTTACATTTTACTCCTTGATAACCTTTGACGGGCCATAACTTGACTTCTGGAAATCGCGTAAAATTCATTGAGGTGCCATTTCAATCTTTATAACATGATCTTTGCAAATATTTAAAAAAAGTGAAAATGGCAAAAAGCTGCATTCACAGGGATGGGATGGTCATATATGCCAATTCGGACTGGATGCAGCTATACTCATTGACCTGATTGCAACAAAATATTCCTGCACATGAGTGCAAAAATGTCCAGGTCTTTTTCTCCGCACTGTAGATGCCAGTCCATGTTCAAGCTGCATGTAGGGCACTCAACTCCATTGTCAATTTTTGCACCAGCAATTTACTAAAATAAGTGACAAAATAAGTGATGGCTCACCCCGAAAGGTTCGGTGGACTTTGAAGATTATATCAATTTTGATTTTTTCATTTAATCTGTTGCAGCATTTTCTAAGCTTTAAAATGACACTTTACTTGTTGAAATTGGTCAAGGTGATCAAATTTTACAACAGAAAATCTGCTGGAATTTTCTTATTATTTTCTTCTTTTTTTTCTGCCTATTTTCACCTGTATCTTGAAAAGGTTTCTGTTGCAAAGTCCCCCTTTTCCGGAGGAGTCATCACATATGTGACTGTCCATCTCAAACCATAGTTTTTCAAGACCTTAAAAAATCTATGCCCAAACAAACCATAAATGCGACAAACTTCATCTCTACAGGTTAAAATACATGTTAAGGTCGTATTTTGCCAACATTTATTTTTTGACTGATTTACAATTTTGAAGCTTACTTCAAAACAACACCAGCAAAGTTTCATTTCAGGAAAATGATCCGAAATATGAAATACATCTGTATATTTTGAGGATGATCAACACAAAATATAGGGCTTACTGACCTCAGTTTTACATTTATTCACTGACAATCTTTGATGGGCCACAACTTGACTTCTGCAAATCAAGTGAAGTTAATTGAGGTGCCATTTTAATCTTTACAACATGGTCTTTGCAATTATTTAAAATAGTGAAAATGGCAAAAAGCTGCATTTACAGGGATGGGATGGTCAATTGGTCATATATGCCAATTTGGACTGGATGTAGCTAGACTCATTGACTTGATTGCAACAAAATATTCCTGCACATGAGTGCAAATATGTCCAGATCTTTTTCTCCGCACTGTAGATGCCAGTCCATGTTCAAGCTGCATATAGGGCACTCAACTCCATAGCGTAGCTGATTAATTAATGAAATTCACATCGTGTCAATTTTCTCACTAGAGATTGACTGAAATAAGTGACACATGCCATTTTGTTAATTGTTATTAATTAAAGGGGCATTGGACACAATTTTGCTTTACACTTCCTATGTTAGAAAATAACAGTCAATTACCAGATATCGCATATCGGAACAATTTTGATCAATAACCTTCAAAAATGTCAGAAATTTGAATTTTATTTTAATTGTTGGTTTTGGATATGAGGCTATTCTCTAAACATATTTATTGGTGCTATACAATGAGAAAGAGACAAAGATTTGTTTGTAAAACATTCCTTTCACATTGTAGATTGCAGAAAAATCAAAAGAGTTTTTAATTTTTCATTAGATCTCCTGATAAGGCCAATTCTAGAAATTCGACCATAATTAAAACTAAGAGAATATCTAAATATTTTGATATATAGGGTTTGAATTTGACAAGAAAACTTTGCATGCTGTCATTACCACTAATACTTCAAATGATGCAAAAATCTCAAAATGTTTGGGGAAACGTTAGGGGATGATGCTGAACTTGTCCAATGCCCCTTTCAGGCATGAAAATCTTGTTTGTTTATTGTTATAAACTTAGTCAAAAAATGCTAACATATCAAAAGATTTTGAATGTTAGCCATTATTTTACACTATTCATCACAAGATCAGGCTAACATAAATCTAGAAACCAACATTTGATGTTTTCATACCAGCAGCCAACTAATGAGATGAGGTCCTGAGAATTATTTATTTATTTGTTTATTTATTTATTTTTTATTTAATTATTTATTTATATTCATTTATTTATTTATTTATCTATTTATTTATTTCAGCGGAAAGCCAGGCTTATAGTAAAAAAGCTAGACTAATCCCAATATTGCATATGCATTGAATTCTATATTGACTTTCTGTGATTTCCAGTTTGCCTATCAAGTCATAATCCCAAAAGCATGATTTTAATGAATTAAATGATCCCAATTATTTGTGTAGAAAAGGGAAACATTAGCTAAAGGGACAATGTACACATTTTTGAAGTTTGAATGATTTTACTTTACTTAATGTGATAGAAAATAACAGTTAATTACCAAATACTGAGAAAATAGATGTCAAGTTTGCATTAGATTTCATCATAAAGCCATTTTAAAGCTTTCAACTCTAGGGGCAGCATTTAACGATAATTGAAAATAAAAGAATATCTAAATATTTTGATATATAGGGTTTGAATTTGACAATGAAACTTTGCATGTTGTCAATAATTTGCATGATGTTAATAATACTTAAGGGGTTTTCTCAGAGATGCAGTTGCTTACGACTACGGGATAACGATTTTTTTTCATAATTAGTAAAACAATGTTAAAAAGTTTGCATCCGTTTTGCGTGCGCAAATTTCAATGCACACTGAACGCATGCTTGACTAACGCGTTTTGTTAATCATGCGCTGCATAACTGAGTAATATATACGCAGGAAATTATGCAGATGCATATGTGCCATCAAAGTAATCAAATTTTTTCAAAAAAATGTCAGTTTTGGTCGTTTTACTTGAAAATGAACATAATGACCATATTTTTTTATTATCGCAAAAAGTGCTTTAACATATGTAAACATTTAAAAAATTAATGGAGCATTTACTATTTTACAAGCACATAATGATTGACGTTTTGGAGCTTTCCCTATACTTTTATACTTTGTATGGTAAATCGGGTGATTTTTGGAAAATATGTACTTTTTTAAATGCTTGAATCTCAAAAACGAGCACGGTGACCTATATTTTTTATTTTAGATTCGTAATCAGCATAAAAAAATCTACCAAATGCTAAATTTAAAAATAAATAAATGGAGGATTTGCATCTCTGAGAAAACCCTTAAAATGGTGCAAAAAAACCCAAAATGTTTTGGGAATTTTGGGGATGATGCTGAACTTATCCAATGCCCCTTTGAATATAATTTGATGAAAGATAATGTAATGGGACAAGAGGAATTACACACCATAAAGGAAGAATATTCAATCAAATCTTATTCTTTTGAAGAGTCTTATCATAATTTTACTATCAATAATAGCTTTCATTTAAAAAGATTTTTATCTTTCAAACAAAAGCATGTTTTCCAAGAAATACCAAAATTAAACTCATCAAACAAAATATGTAATCAAAACAAAGCTATACTGATCAGTAGAAATCGGTCAAGTCCGAATAAGAGATCTGATGACGATGATAATATTATTGCATTGTTCTCAGTACCCGGTACCATTAATATGTATTAAATTTGTTAATACATAATCGTCACCAACAAGCACACTTCCGCCGCATCACCAAGCTATGTGGCTGTACATATTTGCGAGCAATGGTGAAACAAGCGATCGAGTGAGCCCTGTACAGCTCTAACCTGTGTAACTAAACTGATTGCTGGGCTTTATATGCATGTACATACTGTTCTAACTGGTGGGGATAGCTGTGATCAGCTGTATATGCGTCATGGCTGACGATTTTTAGCCAGAAAAAATCACGATGGGAGACACATTGATGGTGTGTCTAGCTCCCTGTATGTCCATCCTTACAAGGTAAGAAGCTGAATTGGGGGAGAATTTGGAATTTTTGACTAAAAATGAGGCTTTTTGGACAAAATGTTGAGGAATGTGTCAGGTTGATTGAATTAGTTTCGGACGAGTGTGTTTTTGGTAAACAATGTACGCATATGTTTGCATTGAGCTGATGCGACGATAGCTTGATTAATTTATGTCATTGTATGTAGTCATTATTTAATGTGTGATTTTTTTTTTTGGAATCATATGTCTGTTATTTTATTATATGAATAAATCAAGTCGTCAAACAGAAAAAAAAATGATGGATTTTGAAATTACACATTTTGATGCATTATGTATCTAAAAATGATAGGTTTTGTTATTAAATCTCATTCAAAAATATTTTTGTGGGTGTTATTATGCCAATGTATTTTCTAAAACTGTTTTGAATGCATATCTTTTTTATACCTTTATTTTTGAAAAAAATAGAATGCAACATACTTTTTGTATGTATGAACATTATCATGAAACTATTCATGGCACTTGAGAAGAGAGAAAAAGGTGCAATGTAGATCACCATGGCAACCAGAAAATTGCTTTTTAATATTTGCATATAGCCAATTCCTTTTTGCACAGATTTCTTTGTGCTACAAAGTTAACTTGATAAATGAGCTATATTTGAATATATAATGCTATTTGGCAACTGGGGATTTAATAACATTCAACTTTAGATTTGGACCAAATAAAAAGCTGAATCTTGTGTATTTTTTGAGAGTTGGAAATGCCAATGCATGTATAAACCTGTTTTGAGTTAAAGTGGTCTATTTTAGTTGGAAAATTTGCTTAGTTTGAGTGGTTTTGTAAAATTGATGTGGTTTTGCAGAGGTTTGTGTACTCCATTGCTGCCATTCGGATGTTTTACTTCAAATCAGAAACTCAGCTTTGAAAGCGGTTCTTCCTATAAGGAAAAAAAAACACCAAGTTTGTTTCCTGTCGGTGGTCAAAAAACCTAAATGCGAAATGCAGTTTTTTATTTTATTTTTTTTTTCTTTTTTTTTCTATTGTTCAAGAGGTGCTAAGGCAAATTTTAATTGAAAATCCGCATGGGTGATGATTTTTTCAGTAAGAAACCTGTCCAGTTTCAAGTTTTTGTTGAAAAGAAAACACTTCTTTAGTAAAAATTTTGCAATTTCCCCCATTCTTTTTATCAAATTGGCTATTTTGATTTTCGTTTTCTAAAATATCAAATAAAAAAATGAAATGCACAAATAATGACGCCAAGACGAAATGCGCGCGGCGCACGGGAAACATACTTGTTCTTTGTTTTTGCCTAAGCAGTGGCTTATAAAATATATAGAATTCTCCCTTGGTCGATCATAGTCAATTGGAAATAACTGTGTAAAAATTCCTATTTTGCCCCACTGCAGGATTCCAAACCGGGATCCTTTACTTCACGATCCAATATCAAGCAATAATCAAAAATGTAGCTTGAAGTTGTCCCTTTAATATGTTATAATCATAGACTAAAGAAAGTACAGATAGGAAACAGGTCTATGTGCACCCTAAAAATTCGGGTAAGTTAGGGGATTGCGCCACGCGGGTGCCATGCCTCGACCGACGCTGCGTGAGTGCATAGTAACACAGCTCTGCATTCTGTCTCTCGCTACATCTAAGTCCAAATTTCTTTTTTTTGCTTGTTGGATTTTGTTGGACTTAAGCGGGTTAGGGTTATAGTAGCATGCCTACTATGCATTTGTAGACCTTAGATCATAACCTTAACTCACAAACTATCTGAGTCCAAATACGTCATTCAAAAATTTCCCATTTCCCCTGGGACTCGAACCCCCAACCTCTTGCATCCGGATCCAGTGTCCGTCTATGGTAAGCCACCGAATATGGCCTGACATGGCAACACTTTCAAGCCCATCTGTATCCCCCGTCTGTGACGTATTTGGACTTAAGCGAATTTCTTGAATTTGCTTGTTGGATTTTGTTGGACTGAGGTGGTCTTTTATGTTTCTGAGCAAAATGTTTCAAAAGATTACTATCCTTGTACAAGTAGAAACAATTTTGGAATAGAATTTCTAAAAATATTTACAAGCAGGACCCAATGAGCCTAAAGTGATGATGTATTGCCCTGAATACTGCTTAATTTTTTCTTCATTGCTCAAGCTTGGTCATTAAACTGAATTTGCCCAAACATGCCCAATATTACAAAACATTATGCGTTAATTAAGCTAAGTCAGAATAAGTTGATAGTTTGTCAGTAACAAAGACATGATATATGAAAACCCCAGACCCCCTCCCTTAATTGGCAAGAAAATGATGGCTTAAAATTTCTTACAGAAAGATTTTGCTACAATTTTAGGTAGAAAGTTGTAAGAAAATGTGTTTTGGTGTTAAATATGTTAAATTTGGACTTTTACTTTTTTGACAATTTTGTGCAATTTTGACAAATTTCATTAATTTTATTCTTTTGATTATGGTTCAAGTTATTTGGAAACTTTAAAAAATGTCCTATGTGCTCCTCATGTTTACAGTAAGGTAGCAATCCATATTAACATTGCCGATGTATTTGCCATATGTCGCATTCTATGAAGTACACTTTATCAAGATGATTATCATACTCGATACTGATAAGGGAAAGACATTTCAACATTGAATTCAAATAGAAATATTACTTGAATAGTTATAGATTTCTTAATTTTTGACAACTTTTTCTGTAGAGTGGACAAAAACAGGCATAATACAAAAACAAACAGGCCCAGCTCTGCCTGTACAAAATCAATCAATATTACCTTGAAACTAAAACTCAAACATAGACTTGCAATTAACCGTTGTTTTAAAGCAATACTATAAAGTGTTAAAAATGAGGCGCCCCCCTGTCACCCATGACTTTTGATTTTTTGGGCTTATTGGGTTTGTGTTTGGTAGATATGAATACCCTCCAAACATTTTTTGGCTCAAAGATGCTTACTTTTTCTGTTATGGCCATTTGTTGAATTAAATTCGGGATCCCGAATTTAATTCCACATGTATTAGTATAGGAAAGCATGCATGTGCTTTTGATCCATGATTTGGTGGCAAAGCAATTTTTTCACAAAATACACTTAAAAACGCTTTTAGATAGTCACATTACTCCATTTTATGCTGTTTTTACTATAAACCATTTTTGATCAAAATCTTATAGTATTGCTTTAACCCATACATACAAGCATTTAATTTACCGCGCTTTTACATAAATGACAAAGTGCAGCAGAAACACAAAGGAATATCAGGAAACAAACGAAAAATTGAGCAACAAAACCTAAAATGGGAAAAGCTTGTGTTTGAGAGATTTCTTGAACGTGAGTTCCACAGTTTTGGAGCAAAGTATGAAAATGTCTGATCACAACTTGAGCAGTTTGGAGATTGCGAAGAGTGTTATGCTGACTGAGCCGGGTAGAATCTGAAGCTGAGCGTAGACCTGATCGAGCCGGAGTATACAAACTTGAGAGAGATGACAAATAACTTAGTGCAAGTCCATTGATACATTTATACACATACATCAAGATCTTAAAGGTGATGCGATCTTGTACAGGCAACCAGTGCAGCTCTTTCAGGTACGGTCTAGCGTAATCTTCCTTCATGGCGCGATATATAAGTTTTGCTGCCCAATTCTGGATATGTTACAGTTTTTTCAAATCAGTAGATGTAGAACCTTGAAGAAGAGCATTTCCGTAATCCAGTTTGGACATAACAAGAGCACGTATGACCAAATGACAGGTTGACTGGTCAAGAAACTTTTGAATTCTCGAATTCTGGAGATACTGCGTAACTGAAAGTTACATTTTAAATCTGAACATTTTCTTGTGAATTTTGCATTCTTGAGAAAAATTAGAAAATGTACCCTTCTTTAAATATGGCCAATTTAGGGTCAGATAATTAATAGACATGTAGCCTATGGAAATGTAAAAGTTTCTTGAAAACAAAATAATCTAAACAACTATGCATTTGTATTCATTTTTTAAGTACATAAAACAAGAAAAAGGAAAGAAGTATTATTATATTCATCAGGATCATGAAAAGCACCTTTAAACCATATATTTGCACGTTGCCTGAAGCCAGTTGGCATATTATACAAGAACAAGTTAAAATGTGAGCACTTTAACAAGCAGTCTTGCCATGGCCCATCTACCATGGAATAAATAATCAATTTTTGCCATCTTTATTAACCCTGACCATTCTAAAGTATCCATTTTGTAATTACAATTTGTAATCTCTTTTATTTATCTTGCATAGGCTCCTCATGGATAAAATATCAAAATAAAAAAGAACTTTTGAATTGTAACAACGTGGATATAATCTAGATAAGAAATCTGTAAACATTGCGCTGGTGCAATAAACAAAACTCAGCATTCTAAGTAGTTGATGGATCCTCCATGTAACCCAACAACCGGTAGCCATTTCTCTCATGTATAGCTTTTCAACACATCTGTGTTAGAATGACATCATGGTATAAGACTTTACGTCATTGTCAAATGCCGAAGGGGATAACATATTCATAATCGGTTTCAAAAGCAGGTTTCAGAATTAAGCTTTGGTTAATACACGAAAACCTACTTTGCATTCAAGGGTATTATCTACTGCGATGCCTATGTTTTGATTTGATAAAACTATAGACATGTTATTAACATCTCGATAAAGAAATCCCCCATGAGAGGAAGTTGAAAGTCGCATTATGGGATCGGAAAACCCGGGGAGACGATTCTTCAAGGTCAATAACATGTTCAGGCAGCTAGTGATGCAGTTTGTAATGTGAGTGCAAGAAAGTCGTATCTGCAATAGCTGCCATATGTTATTTTTAACAACTAACACTAGGATATGAAAAATCCCTAATCTTTTTTTCTATCAAATGTCAGTGGCTCCTGAATTGAAATGGTTCTTCAGGTGACGGTGCTCCTGAAATGGTTCTTCAGGTGGCACCGTCACCTGAAGAACCATTTCATGAGCCACTGACCCAAGACTTAACATTATACAATGTCCACTGCAAATTTATGACAGATTGCAGCTATTGCAGATACAACTTTCTTGCTCTCACATGACAATGTTATCATATTTCTTTTATATTTGACAAGCGATTGAATGTTATTGAACGATTTTTGATGTAACACAAGTGTTTATGAACTAAAATTTATTGAAAAATAAGCATGAAAGTCTGCAAGCATATTCTCCAGTGTTTGCATCCACCATATATATACATTTTTTTTTAGAAATGATGAAACACTTTTATGTATATGCGATCTGGAAGGGTTTGCTGGTCAGATGTAGCTTTACAAGGTTGAAATTCATGAATAAATCAATCAAAAGTGACGTCACTTCTCGATCAGGTGTTTGGTTGAAGACCTAAAAGGCAAGAGTTAGCCTAGCATTTGTGCACACATTAGAGGTATAGGTGCAACCTATTTTTGTGCAAATAACTGTTGGCAAGAGGTAGCCTTCAGGAAGACTCTTTTCAGAGCCACGAACATCTCAAAAGAACAACACATTAGAGGTAAGGGGCAACCTACTTTTGTGTGAAACTGTTGGCAAGGGGCAGCCTTTAGAAAGGCTCTTTTCAGAGCCACCACAATCTCAAAGAGGTGATCTGCTTTCAACACTGTTGGCAAGGGGCAGCCTTCAGTGAATGGCTCATGCAAGTCATCAGTGGGAAGTGACAGCTCGCATGTCTTTATGATATTTGTCCTGAAGAAGTCAGAGCTATGAAATGAATGATGAAATAAGCGTGACAGTTCAAAACTTGTCCGACGGCGAACCCGTTAAAATCTACCAATTGCTTTAATCAATAATTACAAATTTGAAGTTAATAAATAGCAGAAGGAGGAGGGAAGCACTTACATGTGCATCAATGTTGTATTTATGCATGTGAATTATCTGTCCAAAACTACACTAAGCTAGGATTTCAGAGGCTGTCACAGGATTTCAGATTTAGAAATATACCCTAGGCAAGGACATTGGTGCAAAGATATACCCATAGCAAAAAAAATATATACCCTAGGCAAGGACATCGGCGCAAAAAATATACCCATAGCAAGGACGCTGAGATAAAAAAAGAAAAACTTATGTAAAATTCAGACAAAAACGTGTTGAAATGGATTGAAGGTGCAAATCATAATTCTGATGTGACAAAAACCTCACCTTTTCTTGCTAAATAAAAAGAAAAGTTCAAAACATAAATATATGCTGAAAATTTCACTTGATTCCGTTCACTTGATCATTCATTTACAAAAAAAACCTCACCTCTTCTCTAGCTAAATAAAAAGAAGAATTCAACATAAATATATGCTGAAAATTTTACTTGATCTCGTTCACTAGATCATCTGTTTTCAAGGTACAATCTTTTCAGCCTTTTAAAAACCACCATAGACTGCTGTGTTGTAATTACTGTTAGTAATAGTTAGAAAATGATACATTTTCTCACTTTTCTCAAAAATGCAAGCGCATTTGAAAGAATAGTCTTGGGATTGTAACACATACCAGTCCAGTACTGAAGTTTTGATCAAAATTTTCCAGATATCTGGTAATTAACTGTTATTTTCTAATATATGAAGTGTAAATCATCCACAATTTTTTTTTTTGAAATTTTGTCCAATGCCCCTTTAATAATATAGCTCCTGAAGGTCCAATGCCCCTTTAATAATATAGCTCCTGAAGTTGAGTTGTTTAGAACAAAAAGAATAAAACTACTGATGATTTTAAACCACTGTACCAATTATTGTGCTCTCTAATTACAATTAAAATTACATTATTATAGATGATTTTGCGTGACAAATCCAGAACTTTTACTCACGACTTTAGCTTTCGCCATCTATAATTTGAACACAATCCTACGACAAATGAATCTATTTACGGAAATTAAAATTACTCTTTTGATGACACCATTTAAGATATTAAAGAGGCGTGAAAATATGATTTTATGTTATTAATAGTACATTTTAACCGAGCATAATCTATCATTTTGATATCGTCATGAAGCAATTAATAACTTTCACATTACATTTCTTAAGCTTACAAATTAATAAAGACAATATAATCTGATCGATGTGTCCCA
>JXSR01S000164.1:66553-80717 GCA_000969725.1 Ophiothrix spiculata
TACAATTCTTCAATCTTCAAGCTGAATTCAGAGTTCCTTTAGTCCAGCAAAGCAGACATGTTATCTGTGTAAGATATCTAATCCAATACATTGATGTGTCTAATATAATCTTTGTAAACAACCTCCATGCCAATATTCAGCTCAAAATAAGCCAAGCAGCGGTTTGCTGTGCCAGGCTTGAGAATATCCAAACAGCGATGTTTAGATTACCGATGTTTGGTGGTTTATCCGGACTGCTTTGTCTGGCTACTTAAGTGACTTTGTCAATACATCAGTTTCCTCATTAACTCATAATGATATTTTTATTACTAACGTGTCTATGAATGTATCCAAAGTAAAATTGGCTCAACTGAGTCCACTTTTTTCTCAAAACTGAGAGTTTGAGGGCAAAAGAATGTCAAATGAATGTCTTATATAATTGATACACCTATGCTTGCCACATGATCAGGGCAGGGGCGTAGCTAGGGGAGGGCAAGGGGGGGGGGCAAGTTGCCCCGGGCGCCAAATCGCCATTACACTAAAAATAATTGGACCAAAAACAGGGGAAATAATGCTAAAATTAGCCAATTTGGAGCGCGCCCTTAATATTTTGGTACTTTTAAGCTTAAATAAGCAAATATTACTGGAAACAACAAAACAATATTTTGCACGCTTCGCGCTGGGAAAAAAAATTAGCCAAATTTTAGCAGAAATTACCCATTTTAGCTAAAAGAATTAGGAGTTTTTCAAAGCTGCTGGAATTTTTTGGGGGCGTACCTTTACAAGTTGCCTCCCCAAGGGGGGGGGGCACCAGTTTCACTTCTTGCTCCGGCGCCAGACACCCTTGCTATGCCCCTGCACATGATCATTTTGGCGAGTTTTATTTAAGTGAATTTTTGCCTATGACAAATAGATTGTCGCATTTTTTCAATGAGTTGTTTTAGAATAATTGCTAATTGCTAAAAAACTGACAGTTATTGTTTTAAGTAAAATATTTCTTCCCTCTTTTTCATATATTTTAATTTTTCCTAGTTTCGATATAATAAATGTAGAGAGAATAGAAACAATTAAGTTCTTAAACAAACCAAAATGAAGTTGTTCCATTCAATTGAAGCCAGCATTAAAATCGCTTTAAGATATCTTATCTAGACTTGATGTGCATAATACAATCTTGGTAAACAACCATTCATCTCAAAATAAACCGAGCAGTGGTTTGCTGTGTCAGATCAAAACAGAGTTGTTTAGATTACCGATGTTTGACGGTTTATTCTGTCCGACTTATGTGGCTACTGAACGTTGTGTGCCCATTAAAGGAGCAATTTATAATTTCATTTGATTCCAACGATTCGTTTTCAAGTTATAAGCTTTTCAGTATTTTGAAAATCCCCATAGGCTACTTTATTGTAATTACTGTCGGGGCCCCGACAATAATTAGAAAATGATACATTTTCACAATTTTTTCAAAAGTGCAAGCACATATGAAAAAATGGTTTGGGGATCGTAACATATACCAGTTGAGGGTTCTTATAAGCTAAATAACTCAATTTTGACAGTGGTGACCTTGAGGGTGAAAAGTGGATCATGAATTGCCCCTTTAACACATAATGATGTTTGTATAATTATGCCCAACAAAGTCAAAATGTAGTATGTGTAATGCCAGGGTGCAATGCAGATATATAGCAAGTTACTTCCTTTTCCCTTGGAGAAATCATGCACAAATTAGCAGACCCGAGGGGGGGAGTAAGTACAAAAGTGATTACGGGGATGTGCCGCAAACTTGGGTAGCAAAATCAGGCTGTCTGGTATGCCAATAATGGGTCCTTTTTCTTTGCAAAATGTGGTATTTTGATGGGTCTGTTTTTCAAAATGTTCAATTTTTATCTAAATTTCAAACAAAAATCAGGAAACTCGCTCCAAATTAGCGTTAATTTTTGGAGTGGAGGAAACTTTAATTTTGGTATAAATTTGACTCAAAAATTTGTGTAATTTGGTAGATGGATGGGTCCCTTTTTCTTGAAAATTGGTATATGCATGGGTGGTACTTCAAATTTCCCAGCGGCACACCTACCAAAACCAAACGAGTGAGAAAATGTGTCATTTTCTAATTATTGTCGGGCCCCGACAGTAATTATAACACAAAAGTCTATGAGGATTTTCAAAATGCTGAAAAGCGTGTAACTTGGAAACGAACGGTCGGAATCAAGTGAAATTTACAGTATATATTTATGTTGTACTCCTCTTTTTATTTAGCTAGAAAAGAGGCCACATCAAAATCATGAATTGCACCTTTAAGAAAAAAAGTTTGCTCAACAGGATACACTGTTTTTAGAATTTGTAAAATAAATATTTCCCTTGTAAGCAGAAGTATTGTTCATTATTGCCATCATAGAATGTCTTATTTCAGTATTTTAAAGACTTAAACATTAGATTTTAACAATTTTGAATGCTTAAAGGCACTGGCCTTAATCCTCTCCGCTGATTTTCTGACTATATATTTTTTCACATGTATCGATAGAACATGATTACACTAACATATCCTACCAGTATTTTACGCTGAATTTCTGTAACAGAGGAAAAAAATGAAATTATTTACCACCTGTATTTTTTTCGCCGGTGAAAAAAATGGTTGAAAAAGTGTTTCTAGTTTCAAATCTTAAAAAGATCTTGTTTCTACATCTGTGATGGGTAAACACAATTATTTTTGATGAAATTGTTTCTCTTTTGATATGTATTAAATTATCTGCAAGAGCTTCATTTGATCTTTTATCTGGTAAATCCATCTGAGGTATAAATTTAGGATTTAGAAAACACAGGATAATCACACCACAATCACATTGCAAATCAATTCGCTGTCAATTTGAGCCATTTCTGTGTAAATTGTTGTACTTTTTTGGATTTTACTACACTTTTAAGCTTTATTTAGAGCATTTCCGTAAGTTTTAATTCTAAGTGGAATCTAGGCTAGTTCCTTTAATTCTAATCTTTAGAAACCTATGACTGGTAAGTTGTAAGTTTCAGTAAAATAAAACCTAAAGCAATTATACTTGAAATTATATAAAAGATACAAAGAAAGGCACAGCTCAACTCCATCTGCCTCAGGCCACAAACTTATTGAACATCCCTTTTGGGCCAAGAAAAAAAATTGTTTGTTTGCCCTTTCATGAAAAAAATTAGTAGGGTCGGTAGGTCAATTTTTTTAAAATGTATAATGTGCTGCAAATTCAACAAACGCAACACGTCAAGACTTTCGGTTTTGTTTACATCCTGCCATGGGCCGTTTGGCAAATGGCGACATGCACCGATACACATTCTGATGCCATGTTATAAATAAAAATAAAAAAACGCGACTCAAGATTTTCGTGATTTTTCGGTCGGTTGCGAAAGGGCAAACATACAATTTTTTGGGGGCCTTACACTCTGAATAAAGCCTGTAAATATATCATAATTCCATGTTGCTTTCATTTATTGCAGGTGGGCTTGAAGCTTTCAGAAGATTTCTACAGACAGAGTTTAGCGATGAAAATATAGAATTCTGGTTGGCGTGTGAAGAATATAAAACTTTAAAATCTAATAAGTTAGGACTCCGAGCTAGGAAGATTTATGACGACTATGTCACGATACAGGCACCAAGAGAGGTACGGTAATGTTCCGTTGGAAAAGGGGGATCTTAAAATCCCTTGTCAAAATTCCCGGGGGGGGGGGGCCACTCAAGTATAATGCTGCAGGCATAGCGTGACCAAGAAAAAGGTGAATTAGGGTTGTTTTTAGGACAAAAGGGTGTATCAGGTGACACCTTTTAGGGTATCAAAAACAGCCATTTTCAAGAAATAGGGTACTTTTTCAAACCCTAGTGTAAAAACAATTATGGTAAATTCCCGATTTAGGGTGTGAATGGGTGAAAAGGGGTATATTTTGGCTTCAGAAACAATCACCCTTTAGGGGACGATTTGAAAAACTGTGGTCACGCTATGCCTGCAACACAAAACTTGAGTGCCCCCCCCCCCCCGGGAAAATTCCAGTTGAATCTGGGTGAAGTGGTTTCAATGGACACAAGTTGACATGGAGTTGAATCAGAGGTGGTTTTCAGGATATCCCACAATGCATTATTCTGATATACTGATTGTACAATATGCCTGCAAATCCAATTCAACTCCTATACTTATGTACAGGTTGCTGAGGTTTTTGAGGTGTCAGCAATGTGGGTAAACACTGGGCTATTGTGAAAAGAAACACATCCCTAGAAAGATGTGAATGAGTACTATTCAATGGAATTCTCAAATTCCTAATAGCCCCTTGTCCAGAAAACCATTATTGCCTATTATATATCAGTGTATCAGAATAATGCATTGTAGGATATCCTGAAAACCACCTCTGGAGTTGAATATAATAAATGATCCATGTGAACAGTCTCTCCCGGCACGGAAATCCGATATTTTTATTCATTTCTATGTGTCGATATAATTTTTACTGGAATTGTTGGGAGCGGCAGGCTTCAAAAGGTTACAAAGAAAGTGAACTTAGTGATATATCGAAAATCCGAGACGATTGAAATCATGATTGAAACTTGAAATATTACAGCATGGTCAATTTTTCTCGGATTTCCGTGTTAAGCTTAATGGGCAAACATCTTGATCATCATTTACATCGCGATGGCACTTTTTATCTGACGATGGCACACTTATTAAGGAGCGAAAACATCAAGTAAAGTTTGTGCTGAATTCAAGGAAATTCGCCCCATTTAATCACTGTATTTCTAATTGCGTGTAACTTCCAGTAGACGGTGCAGTCAGGAATTGTTTCAATTTATATATTTTTGCAATCTCTTCACCAACCATCGGGTTACACGATTCAAATGATGAAAATAAGATCATCAAAAATATGTGTATTTGGCAGAAGAGTTGCAAAGTCATTTTATCTTGATTTTCTGTGATAAATAAAAATATCGGATTTCCGTACCGGGAGAGAAACCTCGTAATTCACATACTCTAAATATGGTACGTGAATTCACATAGAGTAACAGAAATTATGTACTATACAGTATATGAATTCACATACTCTAACTTTAAATTCAATTTTTAGAGCAAACTATGAATATCGGTGAACATTTCAAAGCATTTTCATGTTGACATATTCCATTAATTAAGCTCTTAAATTAAAAACCCTATCTGCCAGATATTTTTTTCCAAATTTAAAAATAGAAAAATGTTAGATAGAATTGGTCAAAATGCTGCATTATTATCTATGTTACATTGCTGTTTCTGGCATTAGAAGTCTTGATTTATCATTTGTAGATCCTTAATAAATATTTTTGCTACAGTCTGGCAATATCTGAACACAATATTGGGTGATCAGAACTGCTTGAATTTATGAGATTATGAAAAAAGTCAAAAATATTTTTGATGACATTTCTAAGATGTTTATTTATTGAAATCAGTATTTTAAAAGAGGCTAATACTTGTACATAATATTAAAAAATTTATCCTTATATGTACCAAGAAAACATGTTGTTGAAAAGGGACCATAGCCTTAAGGCTGGGGTAGACTTTCAACTAGCATAAGTAGTTTTTGTATTTCTAAAACTATATAAATTTGCATAAACCATATAAAAGTATACATTTTTGAGTAGATTTCTACCCTGAACATGATGGTAATATTGGTTTTTGACCAAAAATGTCAATTTAGCAAAACATAACAAAAAACATATTTTTGCATAATACAGTGAGCACAAAAATACAACAACAAACTTCATATAAATAACATGACATACAAGCAAACGTGACCAAAAAGGTGAAGTACAGTTAGCTGTTTTTTAAGAAAGGAAAAAAAAAAGGTGCATTGGACAAAATTTCAGAATTTTATGTACCGTACTTCTCTATGTTCAGTACTGTCAAGTACCAAATATTTAGAAACTTTTGATCAAAACCTTGAGAAATATCAAACAAAAAGTGTAATTTTGTCTTGCATGTTGATTTTAGGTATGTGTGTATTGATGTTATAAGTCAGGGAAGAGTTTAAAGTTTTTATTTGTAAAACAGTGCTTTTGCTTCAACAAAATTTCATTTTTTCATTTAATCTGACAATAAAGCCTATTGCATGATTTCAAATGTAGGGGGAGCTTTTTATATTGTGAAAGAAGATGTAAATATTTGATTATGAGGGGTTGAATTTCACAATGAAATCTTGCATGCTTCCAGAATTACCGCTAATACGTCAAATGATGTAAAAATCCCAAAATGTCTGGAAAAATGTTTAGGGATGATGCTGAACTTGTCCAAATCTCCTTTTATAAGGCAAAAAGAAAACAAGTTTGTTTCCTGTATGTGGTCAAAAACCTAAATGCGAAATGCGTTTTTTTATTTTATTTTGTTTTCATTTTGTTGTATTGTTTTAAGAGGTGCTAAGGCAAATTTTGATTGAAAATCCGCAGGGGTAATGATTTTTTCAGTAAGAAACCTGTCCGGTTTCAAGTTTTTGTTGAAAAGAAAACACTTCTTTAGTAAAAATTTTGCAATTTTCCCCATTCTTTTTATCAAATTGGCTATTTTGATTTTCGTTTTCTAAAATATCAAATAAAAAAATGAAATGCGCAAATATATGACGCCAAAACAAAATGCGCGCGGCTCCCGGGAAACAAACTTGTTTTTTGTTTTTGCCTAACAGTTAATTGTAGTCCTGTTTCCTCTAAGTAATTGCTATGATAAAATTCGTACTTGAGTAAGATGATTATTATTTTTTTAGAATTTAAAAATCTACTTATTCTTTACAAGAAAGTGAACTTGGTTTTGTAGCTCATTTATTTTTGAATTTGATTTAAAAAAATCAACTTACTTTTTTAAAATAAAGCATAATTTGTAAAAAAAAAATCATGTCAAACATTGTGTTACCATATAAAAGCTTTGCATTTTTGCATTTAAATCATAGACCTTGTACACTGATTTTATTCTACTTTATTTCCATTCACGATCTTGCAAACCTGCACTGTCAGTGTTAATATCCCATTTTAGATGTGCTACTAACGTGCACCCTGGTCACATAAGCCGTAAGAAGCTGCAACCACGCAACACCGGTTTGACATCGTTATGACACCGCTGAATGCTTGCGATGCCCCGTCGGACATCGGTGGTTATGTGACCATAACTGAAGACATCATATACAAGCCGCAAGGTTTTGACTCAGAATTGAATTCTTGCGGCGTGCTTCCGGCGTCTACGGCTCACGGACACCGGCCGGTGTCCGATCGGCGACTGCTGAATTGACGCCGTAAACACATCGTAGCCTTGCCGCAAGGTTATGTGACCTGGGTATCCGATAAGCCATGCAAGCAGCAGCAACCATCTATGAGACATGGCACAAAATCCTCCTCTAATTACATTGATTACATAACCAGCTATAAAAAATAAACAAATAAAATAAACAAAATGAACACAAAAGATATAGTACTAGTCTTCATGCAGCTTCTTTAATGTCATATCACCTTTAGAAACAAGTTTTTTCAAAAAATAGGTGTCCTGATATAAGGATTTCATGGAAGACTAGTTCCATCACTTGAGGATTTCACGGGATACTAGTTCCATCACTTGCAATCAATGTAATCAGAGGAGTATTTTGCGCCATGTCTCACATATGCCGATGCTGCTTGCATGGCTTATCTTAGTAGCACATCTAAAATGGGATATTTACATTGACAGTGCAGGTTTGCAGATCGTGAATGGAATTAAAGTAGAATAAAATCAGTGTACAAGGTCTATGACTTTTAAAAATGCAAAGCTTTTATATGTAAACACAATTTTTGGCATGATTTTTTTACAAATTACACTTTATTTTAGTTTTAAAGTTGTTGTAGTCTCTGTGCTGCTTCATTTCTATGAAACTGTCAAAAACTAATTTCATTTCAAAAATCAAATATCATGCTTTTTGAAATAATTTTTATTGACTTGGACACTACTGGTTGTTTTCAACAAATGCTGACAACAAAATTAGATTGCTTTTGAGTTGACTTCCCTTATGTATGGTGCTGTCAGCGTAATCAGAGAAAAAGTGTGTCAAAGAAAAGAAGATATCAGGACCTTCCCATCATGCCTTGCTTCCAATGGGATATTTTTAGTACAGGTTGTCGTGAATAGCTTTTGTGATGAAACATGTCTGAAATGCACAATCGGGATGAGGTCTGCTATAAATTGTGCTATGTTTCATCACTAAAGATGTTCATGACAACCTATATAAAATATCCCATTGGAAGCAAGGCATGATGGGAAGGTCATGATATCTTCTTTTGTGTCAAATGGTTTCTAAGCAACGCATCTTGAGAATCATGTAGAAAACTGAGAAAAAGGTTCAGGTCAGACCAGTGTCGCCATAAAACTAGGTGTGCTACTAGAATGCTAATTTCAGCTACTTCGTGTTTTGTTGTTGTTGATTTGTGTTTAGTCTTTACTTCCAGAGAGTAAATGCCCCTCAAAAATCAAGAATCCTTGAGAAGCTGTAAGTTTTTATATCCCTACAAAATGTTCTAATAATAGCAGGAATGATGTAATTTTGATTAAATTTAGCCTAAAATTAGGTGCCTTTTGCTTTGAGTACCAATATTTTTGCCCCTTTTTGAAGAATTTAATTTTGCCTACAATTAGTTGCCTTTTGCTTTGAGTACCATTCTTTTCCCCATTTTTGTTTTGGGGAGGGCATATAACAGTCCTTTATACCCTCCCAGCCCTCTCCTCCATAACTGTGTTGTTTTTAGGCCTTGTCAAGAATTTGTTTCTATTATTTATTGTTTTCATATTATATTTGATTTGTATATTTTTATGGAAAAAATAAAAATTAGTTTGAATCGAGGAATTGTCATAATTTTAGCAATATCTGAGGGGCCACATCACTTTGAATAGCATAAGGCACTTGGTATTACTGTACTAACTACTACACTAACTTCAATAGATTTTATAACTTTTGTCATTTTCATTTCTTTCCAAACAGGTCAATTTAGACTCTAGGACGCGGCTAGAAACTGCTGACCTTGTGGAATATCCGGACGAGCACACCTTTGACGGAGCTCAAAAAAGGATCGAGGCACTCATGGAAAAAGACTCTTATCCACGCTTCTTACGATCTGAAATGTATCATAAGCTGTTAAAAGAATCCAAGAAAAAATGAAAACTGTGTCGGAGTCTAATTCTAATTCACCAAGAAGGCATGGTTATATAGTTACAGGCTGAAATAGACATTTTTGTTAGTTTTGATTTCATGTCTCTTATTTTTTTCATGTCTGTGTAAATCTGTTTTCCAAATAATGACAGTGCATGGAAGGCACAATGTTGGAATTATGGTGCCATGCTCATGATCAAACCAGCGTAGATTTTGGAATTTTTATCGATTTTCAAATTGTCTGTATTTCATGTTATTAGTGACAATCATTGCATCTCCTAAGGTCAACTCAAAATTCACTATTTTTTTGACTATCTAGTTTGTCCAAATATTCACGACGTGTGAAATAAAAATGACATGAATCCAGGTATTACAAGAGTTGTATATATTGTATATTTAAAGGACGATTATACCTGATAAGAGAAGTTATTGTGTGTATCCCATCATGCATTGCATCAAGAGAAGTTATTGTGTGTATCCCATCATGCATTGCATTATAAGGAATTGTTTGTATAGGAAATCATGTGAGTAGTTAGTGATGAAATGCCCATAAATCAAAGTCAATTGTTGTAATCTTGCATTTTGTGCATATTTCATCATTGACTACTCGCATGACTTCCTGTACAAAATTTCCCATAGGAGCAATGCATGATGGGATACACACGATTTCTTCCCTTATACCTGATGTATACGGGAATATTATCTTGTTTGGAACCAAATTTTCTTATGTACAACAGAGTGTATATTATAGACTATCAACAATTAGTGTACCTCCTGCTCCTATATGATTTTCTGTAGGATGGATTTCTCATGAATAGAATTGGTGTTTGCAACTCATTAATGCAGAAGATAGAGGGCGGGCTTCTTACCCAAAAGGAACTTCTCTCTGTGGACAATACCTTGGATCAAATGGAACTATAAATTCTTTGTTCTATCTGGCATTGTCAGATTGGACAATACCTTGGATCAAACGGAACAATAAATTCTTTGTTCTATCTGGCATTGTCAGTTCGTCATGTGAGTTCAAGAAAGTCGTATCTGCAATAGCTGCCATTTGTCATAAATTTGGTTTGCACACTGTCTATTCTCCACTGAATCTTGGGTCAGTGGTTCTTGAAATGGTTCTTCAGGTAACACCGTCACCTGTGAAGACACCGTCACCTGTAGAACCACTGACATAAGACATGGAATTTTTGAGGGATTTTTCACATTCTTGTGACAAAGTACAAAATAAAAATAACTTAGGGCAGCCATTGCAGAAACGACTTTCTTGCACTCACATGATGACTGTTGTTGATTGGCTGCCAGTCAATTGCAAAAAAAGTGAGAACAATTATCAGCACAATATTATGTACAAAGAAATTTGCCAATGTCTTGAGAATTTCTTCAGCACCAGCTACCACAACTGATTTTGATTAGCAACTATCTGATTTTGTTGACATGTTTTGTTTGAGGACCACACAAAAGGGACGCATTTGGATGGTTGGTAGAAAGTTATTTGTTCCATCATTTTGGGTCAATTTTTATTTTCCATTATATCATTTTTGATGACTTTGAAAGTTATTTCATTATTCATTTTTATCTAAAATTAGATATGCGTAACACCGTTGCAACCAAACATCGTTTCTGCCCTGTGTATGCAAGTTTAAGAACTTGTTGCTATCACGTTATTGATGTCTAGTTTGCCTGCACTTCATTGGTTCCCTAAGTGGTCCTGGAACAAAACTAGCAGATAAAATCAGATAGTTGCATTTTAATGTAACATAGTGTATATGCAAGGAATTACATAGTTTTATAATATGCATAAATTTGAAAGGCAGATATATATATAAATTACTCGATAAAGATATAGTTGAATTTGACTCGATTTCATGCAATATAATATGTTACATTATTCTAATTGGCAGTTAGACTTACCCCAAGCCTTTATTTTGATTTTGTTTTGAAATTTTAGCCTGTTTGTGTGTGTCATTGACTTTAGGCTAAGTAATGATGGATAATATTATAGGACAATATAGACAGAAATCCAGAGTGCAGGGCCCAATTGTTTGTTAATGAAAGCCCCGCCCTGCATTTTTGTTTACATCGTCCATTAATTTTTTTGTTTGGTCTATAGTTTAAATTTGTTTATGTATCAACATTTTTCTGATGAAAAGGTCTGTACCCTTCATATATTATGACCAAACATGTTTCCTTCCATTTCCAAAGAAAATTGTTTGATAGGTTGATTTGGTTGTCAAATATTGTTGATCATAATTTCAGCTGAAATCTACTTTTTCATTGATAGTGTGGATTGCAGACACACTGCCTCACCCCGAAAAGGGGGACTTTGCGACAGAACACTTTTTGAGAAACTGATGAAAATAGGCAGCAAAAAATAAAGAACATAATGCGAATTTCCAGCAGATTTTCTATTGTAAAATTTGATCACCTTGATCAATTTCAACAAGTAAGGTGTCATTTTAAAGCTTAGAAAATGCTGTAATAGATGAAATGATAAAATCAAAATTGATATCATCTGCAATGCCCCCCCTCCCTTTCGGGGTGAGCCATCACATATATAAACTCTGGGAATGGAGTGCAATTTCAGATACATGTCTTTGACATAAAAATGCAAAATTTGGCATTACAATTTACCACCTACACAGTGACTTTCATCCTAAGAGTACTTGCGCAAGTCCTTTAGTATACTTTGATCAACACTAAATAGGCGGGAATTATGAGGCTTTTCTTCATCCGCAAGTAAACATAATCTCACTTACATACGCGCCGTAGATAATGATGTACGAGTCACACGTACAACTCGCATTGCGTCTCCTGCATTTGTGCTGTGTTTAATAATGCATACGCTTAACTGTATCAATTCACTTTGTGAAGAGGCCTGCCTATTTGGTGTTGATCAAAGTATAGTTAATGTAGGAGGAAAATGGCTAGGTTGCCTACAGTTGAGATTACAGATGAATTCAAAGCAACTTGGATTGAATGTGGTTGCATAACATATGAGTCATAAGATTTTTAAATTGTCAAAGTGCACATAAGATCAATGTTGAAATTCAATTACAAAAAAATGTTATCTCAACAGTTGTTTTTCTGAATTTGCAAGCTGAGTGCAAAATAATAATTATATGCCAATTGAATTTAGTTGTGTTCTGGATGGTTGCCATTGTCGGTCCACCGCCGGTAGAGATTTAAAGTGATCCTGTAGCTAATTCAAATTTGCTCAAAGTTTTACTGTTTAGCCAAGTGTATACAAGTTAAGCTGAAACTTTTTAACTTCAGAAAACTTTGAAAACAAGATTTGGTCACTACTCCATATTTCTTGAATGATTGAAATTTGCGTTTGGAATTTTTACAACTGGATTAAATTTTACTTTTTCTCATTGGAGTTTTAGCGGATTATTCTGATCTATATAATCACTGAAACTCAAGGTCAATATGCAATCAGTTGTCTGTATTTTATGCATAGTAAAAATCACAAAGTGTCACTGACGCCCCAGGGTCGGATCATGGTTAGTGAGTTAGGGTCCGGTCATGATTTATTGTCGGGTCACGATTAGGATCAAATTTTAGATGGGACCTAAAATATACATTTTCCGGCAGCGGTATACATGAAATATAAACCAGAGACGGTGGCATAGCCAGGTAGAGGCAGACTACACTCCAACAACATTATTGTTCAGAAAATTGGGACATTTTGGGCAAAATTTTTGAAATAAAATCGGAAGAAATGAACCATGAATTGGAAATTAATTTTTTTTAAATGGAAAGGACCAATCAAAATTTGCCCTTCTTGGACCCAAAGTGACCCCAAAAGTTTCTGCTCCTCCTAAACAAAAACTCTGGCTATGCCACTGACCAGAAATATATAAACTGAATGATTATTTGTGCATCGATTCACCTTTTATTGCTGCAGCATGACACTTAAAGCTAGATAATGATTAAGCTTCAGCTTAACTTTTCCAATCCATGTCCAATCATTCATATTTTTTTGTACCTCTCTCTCCCTCTCTCTCTCGCATACCATCTTCACATATTTCCAGATAATACATGTAATATAGATAATATTTTTATACAACTTAATGTCAAGTGTATGTAATGATTTTTTCAGTAACAGTAATCAGCAGGTCATAGTTCCCATGATATTGATAAATTAAGTCTTTGCCAAAATTCCTCAGACAAAATCAGTCACATGACCAGGAATTGCAGGGTACTGATCGCGTTCGTATACAATTGGCCCTGTACTCTGGATGTTTGTTTACAACGTCTGAAGACTTGGGATGCTGACTTTAGCAGTAAACAGGGATGCATATATTTAGTGGGGAGATACCAGGCTACATTTGTGTTTGTTCAGCTCCAACCAACCACTTGTAAATGTAGCAAAGTTTATTTTGCGCTGCAGGTGAAAATACACTGAGTTCATAATTTGCCAAATCTGTATGCTTGCTTCAAAACCCTTGCAAGTTTCATTTTTAGAAACTGATTGGAAATACTGAGTAGGTCTATATGGTTTGAGGACCGTCAACAGTAAACATACTGATTTTTAAAAATGTTTATCTCGGTGTCAAATGATGTCAGAATATTAATGTTGCCAAGTCTGGAAATCTTCCTTCTAAATCTGAAGAAATGCAAGGAAAAATGTTACAAAGTATATGTGACCCGTCATATCGAAAGGTACCTTAAGGTCGGCATAGTAAATTTCAAGATACTGGCCATTGAAGCTGAGCATGGTCAAAAATCACATCCAAGGTTGAATTTCTAATTTCATCAGAAACATTACCTTTGAAGTGTATTCATATTAATCAGGTTCCAGCATCCAGAACATATGACAAATGTTTTAAAAACCGAGATAAAAATCCTTTCTCCATTCAAGTTTTACCAGTACAGAAACTTTAAACTTAAATTTTTCAGAACTATAGGCTAATTCCATGATCTTGTATCACATACATGAATTTTTCAAGTTCAATTCTGACATAAAAGTAATACCTGAGTTGAAAGTAAACAAGTCAAGGTCTCAGGAACTACTTTTGTTTTTTCCATAAAGCAAATA
>JXSR01S000164.1:86022-112465 GCA_000969725.1 Ophiothrix spiculata
GGGGGCACAAGGTGTGCAGGCAAGATTTCCGAAACAAGGGTCTAGGGAACTGAAGATAGGCATATGTACTATAGGAGATGCTTGAAATGGAGGTCTAGAGATCGAAAGACAAGGCAAAAAATAGGAGTCTTGATGGCATGGCTGCACATATGCGTACCACCTTTCTATGCCGGTGCCCTCACAGGGATGTATCCCAAAGGCCAAAGATCAAAATCTTGCTTAGTATGTTTGTTTGTCTGCAATGCATAACAGGGTAATAAGATGATTTGCCAAAACAAATTAAAGCTGCCACTAATTTATAGGCCAAACAATAATTTATTGGACAATTTAAACAAGAATCCATGGTAGGAGTTGTATTGGCAAACAATTGGCCCTGCACTATGAAGTTTTGTTTATAATTAAGGTCAGGGTAGGGACCTATGGAAAACAACATTATAGAAAGTCAATGTTAAAATCTGCTTATGGGTATGACAATAAACAATGATACATAGTGGGGTTGCTTTTATAATTAATGGGCCCTGCAATATGGATTTTTGTTTACATTGTCCAAAAATTGTTCGGCAACCATGGTCACTTGTATAGTATGGTTGGCTAATATGATTACACCATGTATTAATTAATAAAGTGTATGGCACTATGTCCCATCTTTCAACCAAGTGTATGGTCCAAAATATTGTGTTAAATTGAATTTAGCTGCTTTTATAACCTACATTTGGTGAAGGACGGATTGAAATTTCACTTGGGCCTAAAAACGTTATTTGATTGGCGTAAATTGTCTGACCCTAATTTTATAAAAAAATAGAAAAATTGGGGTTGGATTAAAAAAAAACCACCTAAATTTATTGAACTGGGGGCGTTTTGATTAATAATTATTAATGTATAAAGCACCCAAGCTAGCTTAAAATTGACAGGTTTTGCTGAAAAGAAAAAAAGACCTACCTTTTTTTTCTATATTACGCCAATCAAGCAATTTTGTAGGCCTTGTCCGTAGCTTGAGATATAGGATTATAAGATTGCAATGCAGTTGCAAATTAGATATGCAGCAAATATGTGTGTGCCAAGACCTTATCGGGTAGCTCTAGCATATTGCTGACCAATCTTGTGAGTGTAAGAAATGTGTATTTGCAATTGCTGTCATATGTAACACACCCTTGTTTGTAAAGCAGGTAAATATAGGACATTTAATAAACTAGCCCGAGACATAAAACGAAACAACCATGACGAGATAGCTCTATGTATGGTGGAAGTATCCTTAAATTTC
Source organism: Ophiothrix spiculata (assembly GCA_000969725.1). Taxonomy (NCBI): domain Eukaryota; kingdom Metazoa; phylum Echinodermata; class Ophiuroidea; order Amphilepidida; family Ophiotrichidae; genus Ophiothrix; species Ophiothrix spiculata. The sequence continues at coordinate 87,284 of JXSR01S000164.1, forward strand.
ATGAAATAAAACAAATTGTGTTTGTTTGCTAGAGGCAAAAATAGGTCTAAAAATGATTAAAAATAGAGGGTTATAGCGCCCTCTATAATCATTTGCCCATAGACTTCTATGTAAAATCTCATTTTACAAAAAGTAGTGTATCTTGAAAATGCACTTTTTTCATGTTCTAAAATTTTGGAACAATTATCACATAGTAAATGTCTATTAGTCTATACATATTTTGTATTATGACACGGGCGATTCAAAATAAAATGTTCGCCAAAAATAAAGGTGGCCTTGTCACTAAAATGGGGAAAAGCCTCATTCAGTGACTGGGACTTCATGACAAATGACAACTATTGCACTTACATGGCAATTTGCTACATGTATAGATTTTGTATGTCAAGAGCAAATGGGTAAGGGTGCACCATTAAATTTCCAGGGGGGAGCAGGACATTTATGGGGAAAAAGTTCCCCTATCCTCCATAGGCATAAAAGAAAAAAATTCCCCCTGGACATGGAATAGGGGAAAAAGCAGTAATTTCTAGGGGCAAAAATCGCTCTAAAATGGGGAGTAATGAAACTGAGTGTCCTCCATATTAAACCAGTCTGGGTCTAATTGAACTCCCGGGATTGAACTACACGGAGTAAGCAGTAATCAATGATTTATTGATCGTACATGTACAAGTACCTTCTACACAAATGAATAGTAGCTAGGACACTCAGTCACACGGATGCTGTATTTCATTACAAGGGCACCCTGCTCCCCCTGGAAATCTAATGGTGCTCCCCAAACTTTGCATGACTGTTTCACAATATGGTATGTGCACCCTATTCGCCCTTTGCTCAGTTCTGCCACTAATCGCTTATAGGATTCGTTTGTGGATGTTCTTTACAACTTCCCATTTGAATGAACTGTGCAAAGGACAAACATGGTCCAAAGATGGGTCTATTTTGATAAAAGACATAAACTGAAGGGATTACCTGTCAATTCTGTGAACGATTAAAGAATGTCCAATTCAGTAAGGTTACCATCTATGATTGTAAAGATGCTGTGGTCTTTGTCATGTATGGTGATGTGCTTACAGAGGGAGGAAGAAATGTATGGTATTGTCCTTACAGAGGGAGGAAGAAACAGCCACGGCACAGTCTATGGTTTGCAAATTAGAACAGTAATATGTTCCAGGCAGGTTATGATTTTTTTCCCTTTTTTAATTATTATATTTGTGATCTGAGTGTCTGGGGCATACTTTATCAATGAAGAAGAATTGTAACACAATTAAAATTCTGATGAAGAGGAAAATCATCTTATTGCAGTTTGTGTTGTATTATTTAATGAGTGACTTGCAGATGCATTATTTTGGATAAAATTATTTATTTTTTAACATGTATTAACTGATCTCTAGGAGCTTTATTTGATCTTTTATCTGGGAAATGTTTACATAGGTGTTGCCAAGTAGAAAAAGTTACTAAATTTGGGATTTTAATGGCTTGATTTTAGGGATATTTTTGATTGCCATTTTGTTTGTACATTGGTGTTGCCAAGTTGAAAAAAGTGACTAAATTTAGGAATTGGGGATTTTCATGGCTCGATTTTAGGGATATTTTTGATTGCCATTTTGTTTGTACATTGGTGTTGCCAAGTTGAATAAGTGACTAAATTTAGGAATTTTCGTGGCTTGAATCTAGGGATTTTTGGGTTGCCAGTTTGTTTTACATAGGTGTTGCCAAGTTTAAAAGGTGATTAAGGATTTTTCATGACATGATTTTTGGGTTGCCGGTTTATTTTTGCCAAGTTGGGATTTTCATGGCTTGAATTTAGGGATTTGGAAGTTGCCAGTTCGTTTGCACATTGGTGTTGCTAAGTTTTAAAAAGTGACTAAATTTAGGAATTGCCGATTTTCATCCCTGGTATATAGGGATTTTGGGGTTGCCAGTTCGTTTTTTGAAATTGTTGTTTTGCCGATTTGTTTTACATGCCAGGTTGCAAAAAGTGACTATATTTAGGAATAGAAGATTTTTATGGTTTGATCCTAGGGATTTTTTTTCCATTTTAAATATGTGCTCTGTTGTACTAAAGGTTTTCCTTCACGTAATCATTACAGTACACAAGCATGAATAAATTGAATTAGAACAAACTTTATAATTAATGAAGTGAAGTCATCTTTATTTACTAGGGACCTACTAATACAAATCACGTAGGTCACTAGTGCATATCTTTTACGTGCAAATTTCAACGGATGATATTTTCAAGTTTAAACAGTTGTTTACTCCACGCACTGTTCAAATGAATACGCCAGTACAAGAAAACCCCAACTCCAATAGCTCCCTTCTGTAAATTATACAAGCCAAATAATTAATGCATACAAATCTCTGAAAATGCTTTCCCACAACTAAAAAGCATTTCTGTGTCTATACCCCAATCATAGTGTAATATTTGACCTTGTAGTTTACTTTTTTAGAAATTGTTAGATAATTGTTATAGTATAAAGTTGCTATATTTAAACAGCCAGTACAAGAAAACCCCAACTCCATGAGCTCTGCTCTGCAACTATATACTATAACAACTATCTGACAATGTCGTCAAATGTGCCACTATGATTGGGATATAGACAAGGAAATGCATTTTAGTGATGTGGAGAAGGGAGATATTGGAGTTGGGGTTTTCTTATATTGATGTATTCAAATATTTAACAAGCATTTTGATAAAGTCAGATTTAACTAAATGCATTTTAGGTGTAACCAACATTTAACTAGACATTATTCAATAATAAGGCCCAAAGTTGTTGCATTTAGAATGTGATATTTTTACTTCTATAGCAGTTTCATTTGGTTTCAGTAACCAAACCCCGTCTCCCCTTCCCCCACCGAATTTGCACTCTGGTGTTTCTAAATCACAGCGTTGTGTAGAATCTTCGTCTGAAATATGTGATTCAGACAGATCAGTTTAAATCTGCTTGTTGTAAGTGTCTATAGATCCATTAGGGAAACACAACAAAAATAACCCACAATTCTATATTTTGTTGAACTTTTACATGCTGTGTTTTATATTAGGAAGAAATTGTTCTCTCTCTCTCTGAACCACAGAGATATACATGAAATAATGTTTATACAATATGTTGGTTTGCGCCTATTTACAAAGTATTTCCAAGAATTGTTAAATAAGTTCATCAGGTTTGTTAGGAAACACAAAAATTGAAAGTTCATCATATAAACCAAATAAGTAATTGTTTTACTCATGTTGATGTTTCGTACTCTATGGACAGAGTACTTCATCAGAACTGATTTAGTCGGTTGGATTTCTTCCGCAAAGCGATATGGATTAGGAGGCATGCTCCAAATACCATGAATAGAGACGAGGGGGCCCACTTTCTATCACGTTTATACGACAACACGCCATCTAGTAATGGATGTCAAATTCAGAAGAAATCTAACAGACCAAATCAGTTCTGATGAAGTAATCTGCCCATACATAGAGTACGAAATGTCAACGGAGTATATTTGATATATGAACTTTCAATTTTAATATTTCCAAGAACGGCAAAAAAATATAAACACTTCCTTCATCTTTCTGTACATTCTTTACACAAAGAATTCTTTACAAAATAATAAGAGCAATAATTTGTACCTTAAGGCTCTGTCACGCATCACCGTATAGAGCCCAAACGTACGAATAATGTACAAAAGTTTCACATACTGAACGTGTGCCAAACGGACCAACACAGTTTGTCCATTTGGTTTGCCCATTAGGCCAAAAAAATATTATTGTGTTGCCCTCAGCGACCGACCCTATTCAATTTTTTTTTTTAAAGTTGGGTCGGGAAAGCACCCAATTTTGCTCACATTGGGTGTTTTTTGAGAAAATATTTTCAGACCGACTCATTTTTTCAGAAATTCCACTTGGGGGCAACACCATTTTTTTCTTGGCCTTATGTATATGTTCAATTCATTATCCATATGGTGGTCCATTTGGCACACGTTCAGTAGGAGAAACTTTTGTACGTTATACGTACGATTGGGCTTTATATGGTGATTTGTGACAAAGCCTTTATTTGGTAACATTTCTTTTAAAACATATCATAAAAACAGTCACTCTCACACACAAAGCAAATGTGACAGCTTCAAAACCTAATACCACTGACCATTGGTTTCATAAATATTAACCCCTCATTGCAGAGGTCAACTGATGGTTTAACCCGCAGATATGGGTCAAATAGTGGCTTAAATCCTATATATAGGAGTCACCCAGTGGTTAACCCCTTGATATGGGTTAAATAGTGGCTTTAATCCTATATACTAGGGTCAGCTGGTAGTTATGGCCCATGCAACATGAATCAAAAAGTAGGTTAACCTGGTTACAAATATCAACTGGAGGACTAAATGTTGTTAGGGGCGCACCATTAGATTTCCAGGGGGAGCAGGAAGTTGGGTTCAGTGTTGAATTTAATTTTTCGCCCTGTTCGGGAGCACTTTTTTCCTAGAAACTTTTTTTTTTTCACTATTCCATGTTCAGGGGAGTATTTTTTTTATCTGCCTATGAAACTTCCTCCCCCCTGAAAAGCTAATGTTGCGCCCCCTTACTGGGGTTTTGCCAGTGATTTTCCCCCTTGATACTGGAGTCACCTGGCAGTTAACCCATTCCAACAGGAATCATGGCAATAATTTATTGGACAGAGGAAACATAAATCCACAGTACCGGGCCTCCTTGGTTTTAAATGCAACCCCTACCATGGATTTTTGTTTAAAAAGTATAGGTTAGGAGGCCACCACTAAGTCAAAGAATACCCTGTACAACACAATTTCAAATTAACTCAAAAGGAGGTAATGAAAGAAGAAAAGAAACAAAAGACAGCACATATGTTTTTATCAATTGTGCAGCATCCCAGCAAAAAGATGCGATTGTGAATTGCTATAGTCCATCAACCGTGAGGTACAAACCGAACTATGCAGTAAACACACAGCATCTGCGCATAATTTAACGAGATTAAAGTTTACACTGTCAAATGCATTTATAACTGTATGACAGGGATACCCTGGTCACATAAGCTTGCGGTGAGGTTACGGTGTGTTTACGGCATCATACCAAGTAGATTTCAGCAGACACTGATTGGACACCGGCCGTTGTCCGACCGGTGTCTGGACGGTGTTCGTAAAGCCATAAAGACGCCGTAGCATGCCGCAAGATTAATTCAGAGTTAAAACCTTGCAGCGTGTATACGATGTCTTCAGTTATGGTCTAATAACCACCGGGGTCCGATCGGTGTCCGACCGGGCATCGCAAGAGCTCGTAAACATTCACCGGTGTCATAGCGATGTCATACCGCCATTGCGGCTTTGCAGACACCGGTCGGCGACCGCTGGTTATGTGACCAGGGTGTATTTAAGCAGGAATGCCCGACTTGTAATTTGTGTTGTCGGGACTATTTTTTCAAGTCGACATATAGACATAAATTTATAATGATGTCGACATAAACCAATTATGCAGTAGTGCCATACCAGTCACGAAAAGCTCGAGATAATACGGCATGCGGAAAGAGACAATACATGTTATGATGTAATTTTGTTGGTAAATAATGCCTGGGGCCTGCTTAAAAGTATAAGTTCTTATTATTTATCATATGATAGAAAAGGTAAGTTATTTTGCAATCTTTCATTAGGCAAAAAAAAAATACTGTTTGTTTGTCAATAACGGCCTCTGAAAAGGTAGGGTCGGTAGGTTGGGTTTTTTGTTGGTGTTTTTTTTTGGTAATAAATATACATGAAACTCGCCTTAAAGAATTGAAAAATTGAACAAGAAATAAACTTAACTTACTAGAACAATATACTGCTGATTCTTAAGAGGTTTTTTACATTGGAAAATACAGTTATGTCAATTCATATCATATTTTTACGTTTTGAAGACTTTCTCTGTGAATTTTTATATCTTTTTGCATGAAAAATCCTCAAATAAGAGTTGGAAAATAAAATAAAAAACTTTATAAAGCACACGGTCGGGCCAAATTTTGGCGGTCGGTCAGGCGAGGACAAACAAACAATTTTTTTTTGGCCTTAACATCTTGCTAGTTATTTCCTATTAGCCTTTTCTGACTCTTCTTAATGCTAATACATATGGTTTATGTCGCAACAGGACTCAGTTCTGTCGACATGTCGCGATATGCTCTCTGTCTACATAAATGTCGACATAAGCTCTGTCGACAACAGCTCTAGTGTATGTGCAGTAACTTAAGTTTGTACAACAAGGTTTATGGAATGTACATATAACTCATTTGTGACTGTCCATCCCAAACCAGCCGTAAATGCCGCTTCTTGTCATTTTCACTTTTTTAAATATTTACAAAGAACATGCTTTAAGGATTAAAATGACACCTTAATGAACTTCACACGATTCCAGAAGTCTAGTTATGGTCTGTCATAGGTTGTCAGGGAGTAAAACGTATAACTTGAGATAAACACGTTCAAAGATCAGTAATCCCTCTATTTTCTGTTGATTATCTTTAAAAATATGCAGATTTATTTCATATTTCCTATCATTTTCTTGAAATGAAACTTTGCTGGTATTTTGTAGTAAGCACAAGGATTGTGAATCTGTCAAAAATCAATTTTGGCAATATAGGACCTTGACATGTATTTTCACCTGTAGCGCAAAATGAAGTTGCTGGCATTTACGGCTCATACGGGCTGGACAGCCTCATTTAAGCATATCTCACCATGTAAGTTCATGAAAGTTGGATCTGCAATGGCTAACGTATGTTTATTTTAACCCCTTGCTAGTATGCAAAAAAAAACTCAAAATTGAACTCCCATACATTTGTATATCAGTAATTCTTTTTCAATAGCCACTGACTAAAGATAATGCTCATTGCAAATTTACACAAAAATAATACAGAACATGATTGTTCAAATGAAATGTGATTTGCCACATTTTCTTTCTTCATTTTCAATTACGAGATTGAAATCCAAGGAGTCAGTTGAATATCCGATAATAAAAATTAGCCACAAATCCATTTTAAAGTTGCTGATTATAATAGTGTATAATACCAAAATCAATTTACCATGAATAATTGCACTTCCCAGCGTAATCAACCCTCGAAACTTGATGTACAGTTAAAGGTCTATGCATGAATGTGTGTAATGTCAAAAAACCATTTTTAAAACTTTCAATGCCATTTGTGATGACTCACCCCGAAAACGGGGACAGAACACTTTTCGAGAAACTGTGAAAATAGGCAGCAAAAAATAAAGAAAATAATAAGAATTTCCAGCCGATTTTCTATTGTAAAATTTGATCGCCTTGATCAATTTCAACAAGTTAGGTGTCATTTTAAAGCTTAGAAAATGCTGTTACAGATGCAATGATAAAATCAAAATTGATATCATCTGCAAAGACCCACTTTCAGGGTAAGCCATCTCATTTATTCAAAATCTTTATTTCCAACTTTCTGTACATTTCGTCAGAGCAACCCACATTTTATATATACTTTTGACCACAAGATTGAATTGCAATAGGTATTTATATCATTACGAGTACAAAAGTTATCATCCACGTTGTAAAACAAATATCATAAACAAGAAATCCAATAGACATTAACAGCAATCATTACAATTAAACAGACTTGGAAATTAATTATATACTTTATCAATAAAGAATAAATTTTTGATTATCTTCTGATGAATATTCATTGTTCTTTATCAATATGTGTATGTTTCCAATCATTTTCTTTACAAATTTTGACTCATACTAGATTCAAAAACTTGTATACGGCAAGACCTGGGCACTGTAGTAGGGAAAAAATATTGTTGCCTGGGTATCAATTTTTCTGTCCTACCAGGCGTTAAAAAAAAGTAAGGAACCATAGGGTAAAAATCTCCCGACGCCTGTTTCAGAAAAAGCTTGCGTTTGACCACAAGATTGAATTGCAATAGGTATTTTCAGGGACCATTCACAAACACTTAGTAAGGGGGGGGGGGCCTGATGAAAAAAAAAATTCGCGGAAAAATTTTCGGGGTCCCCTTTTCGACCTCAAAAAAATTTAAGTTCCCCCCCTTTTTGCAACAAAAATTAGTGGTCAACCCCATAGAAAAGCATGTAAACTCAATTTTTACCGGACAATTTGTGGTAATTTTTTTCAGGGGCCCCCCCCCCCTTACGAGGGTGAAAAATTTTAAGGGCCCCCCTTTTGGCATCAGCCCCCCCTTACAAGTGTTTGTGAACGGTCCCTTATTATAATAAGTACAGAAATGGTAATCAATTCTCATCCAAATTGTAAAACAAATATCATAAAAAGAAAATTCAATTGACATTAACAGCAATCATTACAATGAAACAGACTTTACCATGTGTCATAACAAACTCATGTTCTGCCGGACTTTTCTTCCGCCGCATGCATCAAAGAACTGCTCCATCTCTCGCGACAACAGCCGCGGCTCCTGCGGTTTGGCGACGCACGCCCTCTTATATTGTTCATTGGTCAGATTGACCTCCGCGCGCTGCTTGTCGTTGAGGGGGTACCATTTAATGAAGCCGCATTTGTTCTTGTCGACGGGGTCTTCTACCCAGATGCCATAGCCTTCCTTAGACATCTGCTTCAAGAGAGGGATCACCTTTTCTTGGGTCATTTTCTAGAGAATTTTACAAGGAAAGAAATAAAGAGGAGAGAAATGTGACTTCCTCAGGCAACACTGTCGGGTCTGTAGCAATTTTATCCACAAGAAACCAATTTACAGTATTTTTTATTTATTAAGTTTGACTGCGTACTGCATTGATTAACTCAAGCATAATGTGCGCGATCATCGGCGTTTCACAAGCACTGGAATTTGACAAATCACACGCTGTAAATACGTTCAAAGACTTTTCAAAGACTTTTACAACATTTTTGCACATATTTTATTACGTTTATTAAGGCTTCCACCGGCTACTCACTGAAATAAGTAAAACTACACATGTTAGAAGTTGAGCATAAAAATCTTCAATTTCATCATCATTTGACAATCATTCAGCATGCTTTTCAATTTAAAGACTTTTCAAAGACTTCATACAAAATTTAAAGACTTTTCAATGACTTTAATGACACAAATCATATTTAATGACTTTTCAAGGATTTCAATGACCGCTATGAACCCTGACTATTCATTTAAACGGACGATGAACGATTAAACGTTTAGAGATTTTGCTGAACGAAAAATGTCTGTGTATTATGAATCATAATTCGTGAGAAAACGTAAACAAAGTTAAAGAAATATGGTTCCTTTTTGACTGAATCCATTAAGTAATCCAGATCTAAAGTAAACCAAACCATGGTCATTTTGAGTTCTCCATTTTATCATTTTATGATGAAATATTGCAAAATGTGTTTTTTGGCAATAAAGATGGCCTTCTTATGTTTTAATATGCAGTTGCGCTCAGACTCCCCAAGCTTGTTTACATAGATCAAGTCACCGAAATATTCAAAATCTCCCTCTGAATTGCATGTGTTATGACACAACGCCATCAACTCATTTTGCTAAATTCACTTTGGCGCAATGGTGAATTTTATATTGCCGTTCAAATTGGACCAAACTAAAAAAAAAAAAGAAGTGGAATTATTCGATTTTGAAACGCAAATAGTTTACATGAATGACTTTGGTGAAACTGTATTCTACTATGCTACGAGCATGCTAAATTTGAGTAGTTCATAAAAGCTTCAGTTTAAACGTTTAAATGGTCCAAGTGAAATCCGTTTTAACGTTCAGCAAATTAAACAGAAATCGACAGCCCTAATTAGAGAAATATTAAAAAGAAAATTGGGTAGGTAGGTCAGTATTCAATACCTGTGGTATTTTCTCTCAGTTATACGAGGGGGCATCAAAAAGTTTTAAAACTTTATTAAGAAGGAAAAGAGTTATGTTGATGAAATTTTGTCAAGAGTAGATACTCGTCCTACTGTATATTATGGTGCAAAAATGTCTACATTTTTAGTACGATCAAAACGACATATGAGCCTTAAAGGTACACCCATATTTTTTTTGACATTACTGTTGAAAACTTAAATAATAAAGATAATTTTATTACTCACTCTGATTAATCTTGCCTATGTAATCAATGTTTCTGACGATCATTGCAACTGATCTGAGCAACTTGTTTCAATTTTATAATCGCAATATTGTCGATCAAAATAAAACAACAAATACAAATTTACAGAAGGAATGAGGATGTGGCCTTACCCCTATTCCCTCTGGCTATTCCACTGTGTCTGAGGACGTACTTTAAGGCCAAAAAGAAACAAGTCTGTTTCCTGTAGCAGGTTTAAAAATTACAGTGCGGAATGTGTGTTTTATTTTTGTTTTTACAATTCTTGAAAAAGGAAAGCGCACCATGTTTTTGCCAGCTATTGCTCAATGCGTCACTTTTTTCAATTTGTACGTTGAATATTGGCAAAATGATGGTCTAGTTCAGAAGTCAAAGTGGATCTGAATTGAATTTGAAGTTTGTTTGTTTTCACAGATTAGTCTGATGATTACCAGTAAGTTTTCAGGAATATTTCTTTCCCCACTATCGGGATTTGTCATTTTTATCAATATTTCTATTTTTTATACAAATATAATAAAATAAACGCTACGCATGATGGAACACACTTGTTTCTTTTCTGGCCTAAAGTCTGTGATATCATTAACTTATTTGAAAGGCTTTGTGGGATCAATATTGAATCTTCTCTGCCCCAAAAGAATCTACTTACAAGTGTGCTACTAAATCCCAGAGCAGCCAGGTCAGGGGTCAGATAGAATCCGGTTTGCATCAAAATGTTCTTCTTGAGTCCTTTCGCAGGAATTCCATAGTCTATCATCGGTGGCGATGGAGCCATGGAAGTAGAAGGCGCTGATGGCGAGATCGGGAATGGGTGTAGTTGTCCCACGACTGTCCTGCCACTGCTAGATTCCGTTGGAATATGGAGTAGAAATTGGGCTGCTCCTTGCTGCTGTTGCTGTGCCAGTAAGATTCTTCTCTGTAAATTAAAGTGAAAATATAAAGAAATGGTCAAACAAAATGTAGAAATCAGTTGTTAAGTATTTAAATACCAACTTGCAACATTATTACCGAACTCCAAGCTTTTCTACAAAGACCAAATGATTTTCAGTAAAATTTTCCCGATTTTTGACTGAAAAAAGTATGAAAGTTTGCCCATCAGTTCACACACTAAAATAAGTGTAATAATGTTAATTTTTATTTTTAAAGGAGCTTGGTCCGATTTTCAAAAATTTAGTTTTCAATGTCATATGGAAGAGGCCTACTAAAGAGGGATAAGTTTCAAATTTCAGCTGAATTGGTCAAACCATTTTGATTTTATGGGCATTTTTTGTATTTCAGCACCACCAATTCATAACTGTGTAGAATTAATTATGGTTACCATAATTAGACACATTTTAAAATGTATCTCCAAAACGGAACATAACTAAGCAATGAAATTTCACATGGAATATGAGAAAATATGAGAAATATTTTGGTATCAAAATCTCAAAAAGTTTGAAAAAATGTTGAAGCAATCGGACTATGCTCCTTTAAATGAATTTAAGTAGTATTTTATTCATGTGAAGTAATATTTGAAAACTTGATGTGCAAAGTTAACATTTAATTTGTGGACAAATTGGTAATGCAAGTAACAGTAAGGCCGAAACCATAGTCGGCCTCCAAACAAAATTTTGGTTGTGACATCAAAATGACGGGTGACTCCAAACAAAATAACTTCAACACCGAGTTGAGACCAAATAAAATTTCGTACTAGATTGCACATGTTATTGAATTGCCATATACATTGGACCAAATGTTTGCTACCCGTTCATACTTTAAATTTGATGGCAAATATTTGGTGACGTCACGACCAAATGTTTGCTAGGGAAAATTTTGTTTGGAGGCCGACTATGGTTTCGGCCTTAAACACTATTTGACCTCTACTTTTTAAACAAATAGTTTATAGTTGAAAGTGTATTGTGTTATACTTTACTGCTAAGGTTAGACCAAAGAAAAAAAAACTCTGTCTCAGCTTCCCGCGCGCATAGGGTTAAAAATTTGAATTTTACCACATTTTTTTTTAGGTTTTCAGGAGATTTTTTGCTTTTTTTTCTTACATCGAGAGAAAAATAAAGGAAAAATAGTGACATAAAATCGTAATTTAAAAGAAGATTTCCGCGTGCGCATAGCCTTTTTTGACAAAACAAAAAACGCGTAGCGCTAAAGGTTTTGGGCCTAAGAAACCTGAGACGGAGTTCTTTTTTGAATATGCAAAGTCATCATAATGTGTCTGTCTTTGCCAGGGCAAAAAAAACCACACACACACACACAAATTGAACATGTGTTAAATATTGCCATGTCTTTTTTCTATGACACAAGTAGCGGATTTGTGAAAGGTAGTCCCAGTCATGTTTTGTGGCAAGTTAACTTTTTTGTTGCTATCAGTAGGTAGCAAAGCCTCATATTTCAAGTATACTTAGGCAAAATAAGACAAAATCAACTCAAGAAATGTCAGAGACATTGCATAAAAAATATTTGAAATGGTACAAAAATGGTAACACAGGTAACAATGGAAATGCCTAGTTACATAAATACAACATATACACTCCCGGTCAAAAGTGTTTGCGCACGCTTAAATACGGGCAAAAACGTAATTATTATATCAAACGACCAAGACTCTGAAAAAATTCATGATTTTATAGGTTCTCGAGATATGGCTGGTTAAAAATTTTGTGCACCAACACTTTTGACCGGGAGTGTATGTCAGCCATTTCAGATACACCTTTTTGCATTCACATTGATCAGTGTTCCTGCTAAGGCCATATGGTGCGCCATCAGGAAAATTGGAGCAACAAGTTTCTAAAAATGTGTAACAAAGATCTTCTTCTGGCTTTATTTGGTAAATTTTCAGCCTCAGCTAATGATTTTGATGTAAGCATCTCGTCAACTTTGTCAAAATTACTTGAATTGGCGCAAGTTCAAAAACTTTAGCGGGAACACTGATTCACAAGTTTTGCGCAACTTTTACAACTCACATTTAGCTCATTAATATCTGGCTTGACATCTTCACCATGTGCTGCCATCATTTGTGGGAGCTCTTCTGTTGGACTACTACTGGAAGGTGATGGTGTGCTGTTAGGCCTTTTGGATGGTCTACCGCCCTCGCCTGGTTCCAAATGGTATTTGCGCTTCTGTCGCCTCCAACGAATTTTGTTGCTTAGCGATTTATTAAAATTGGACTGTACAGGAAAAAATATATACACGTTATAATATTGTCTACAGAAAACCTCTAAGGGCGTGTTCACACAGAAGAATTTCATACCTGTCAACATTTTCAAATTCTAAATACAGGAGACTTCTGTAATCACTTAAATTTATGAGTAACGTTTACAGGCAACTGACAATGAAGCTATGAGGCCCAAAAGGTACATCCCCCAAAAAATTATGTAGTTTTGAAAACTGAGAAGGGACAAAAATGGTCTCTAAAGCGCACATACAACTCACAAAAAAAGGATCTCATTTTCAATCTCTTAACAAAATGTACCGTGTATGCGGTCTGTAATACACGCTAGACATCGCGGTAGATTTTTTTCAATGCGGGAGATATCGGGAGATTTTTTTTAAAAAGCGGGAGATATGGCTGACCCGATCGGTAGATCCGCTGCCTTTAAATCAGGAGACTCCCGTCTAAATCGGGAGACTTGACGGGTATGGAATTTGGTCATGACTATATTCTCGCTCGTGAGCCGCTCACAAGCAAATTCCCAGTGAGAACGCAATTATAGAAAGTGTCTTGCTTGTGACCAAAAGTGACGCGCTACTAGTTTTAACGCGCAAGTCGTGTCCCAGTGTGAACGCAACTGCTAAGTTGTCTGGCTCTAGAGCCGGTCATGACTATTGTGTGAACACAGCCTTAGTCTTAATTTCACGCAGCTTAGGCAAGTGTAGCTAATTAGCTTCATGAATCAAGTATACAATGACCAGTGCAAATCACAGGAAAAACTTTTTAACTCATATTTTATGACATTCACAAATGTTATACAAATATTGACTGCTCAATTACCCCAAGGTGATCCTAATACCTCATCAAAGGTCTACTATTTTCCCAAGATAAAAAGCCAAAGCAGGCATTGGGGTAATAGTTTTGACTATTTCTTGAATGAAAGATCAGTCAATATTTGTTTTGTCCCCTACTGCTCTGTTAAGATCAACCTATGTGGTATATAAAAAATCATATAACTTTCCTGGGGCACTCAAATTTGTGACTAAGAATGAGAATAAAAGATTGCGATTTATTGTTTTGCCTGTCATCTATCGTCTCATAATAGATGACAGGCAAAACAATAAATCACCATCTTTTATTCTCTAAATAAACTTTTGATTTGCCTATAAAATTTTACTACACTTTTAGACTTTATTTCGAGCATTTCCAAAAGTTTTTAATTTTAAGTAGAATCTAGGCTAGTCTCTTTAAACCTACTAAAATCTTACCCAAGGAGTTTGTCCCTTGCTACCAATACATGGGTACTTCTCATACATCGTCCTGCCAATATTCTGATAAACAGTGCGCACTTTACCATCCTCCGTCGGCATGTCATCGAAATAAAAATTGGTCGTTTCTCTGATGAAAAGATCCCAGATCTTCTGTATACTGCCATCCTCCAATGATGTTTGTATAAGTGAAGAAAATACAGGCAGTGGTGCCGGGTAATTTTGTAAGCCTTTGGATAAATCTTGAAAACGAATGATAACACAAAAGATAAAGCAAAATATAAATAATTCCATTTACATTTAGACAATAACAACTGCACACCTATCTCTTTTGAGGTCCCTTATCAACTTTAAAATAGAATCTTGCCATATTGGCTTATGTAGGAAACACACCGGTAAATACGCCCCCATTGACTTAAAGATGGTTTCAGACTAGCTGTCGTTGCGGCACACGACGTTGCGGCACACGACAAAACATTTGCAATTTTGAGTTGTCGTACTGTAGCACGACACATTTGCATATTGCCGCATTGGTCTGTCGCAAGAAAAGTTGAATTTATTCCAACTCAAAATATTGTGTTGTTGCGAGCATCACGACAGGGTAATCGATACATCAGCTTGTCGTGCTTGCCGCAAACATTTTCTGATGCGACAAGGTCGAGTTTGCGCACTTTCAATTTTTAACTGTCGTATGGTAGTGCGACAGCACGACAGGCTAGTCTGAAACCAGCTTTACATGCAAAATGCCCCGTCTTTAAACATCATTTTCTAGACTTAAAAGCGACTGGTTACAATTGAAAGATAATGAACATATCTCTTTTACAAAATGGAAAAAAATATATGGTAAAGGCAAAGTTTTCAAGATACGATGCTTCAAAGTCACGCTTCATTTTTAGTGCGCCCATGCCCATTGGGAAAATAGTGCCACTCACAAGAAACCCTGTGTTCTCCAAAAGTCGAAAAAATTCTTCAAAAATGGTACAAACAAAATCTTTTCATCATGATTCAGTTAATAACAGTCCAATAAGCAGGATTAACTTCAACATTTTTTAACCTAGCAGACGACGCTACACAATTTATTTACCAATGTGGTACCTGTATTATCCTCATTCTCAGCAATTATGTTTCACAACAGCATATATTGCCATATCAATTATAAGGTAACACCATAGATTTAAAGGGGAGATACCAGGCTTTGTATACCAGCCCATGTAATGGTGTCGTCAGCCATGGAGCTCAAATTGGGGGTATTCGGGTTCACTCGGTTCCCGCTATAATCAACTCCGAGTGCCGAGGCTTGGTTACGCGTAGAGACAACCTGCGCAAATAATACTTTACGCGAATGATACGCAAACCTGCACACAAAGCGTGTGTGCGTGTTTCAATATTCGCGCATTATGGCAAGGTGCGATTGCATCATTGGCAAGCTATCGGCAAAAACCCGAATACCCCCAATTTTGTCTCCATGCCGGAATAAAATGGCAGCGTGCCTTGTATCTCCCCAGTAAATCCATGGGTAACACACAAGTTAGCTCAAACGTTAAGGCACTCGCTTGATGTGCTGAAGGTTAAAAGTTTGAAACCTACCGGTATTGAAAAAGTTGAATGTGCTTCAAATTCCCTTGAACAAGGAATTAAGGTGGAATAACCCCTTTGGAAGGAAAAAAATAAAAACTTACAAGTTAAAATTACAGGACAAATTACCTTTCAGATACTTTTTGTTTGACTTTAATCGGAGCTTCCGTTCAAAAATTACGGTCGAAAACTTTTCATAGCGAAATCGCTTGTTATATTTCTTATGTATTTTATTGTTTCCTCAAGCTGCTATTATTAATATTTTTCACTTTAAAAATTAATATCTCAAAAAGTAAATCAGATTTTGATCCTTCATTTTCACAATTGCTTGCTAAAATTAATGTGCTTCTTTTCTGATTCATAAAATAAAGTAAAAAAGTCTTTCTAAAATACATAATAAAAACAAGATGGTTCGCAAACCAGTAGTCTCACCTGTGTATCAACCGCCTACTGAATTGGCCGCCTACTTAATCATTCAGTTGTGGGGTGGATCCCAAGGGAAAGGTCATACAACGGGTCACCATTGGCACTTTTGATCGCTGGTCCAAGACGAACAATTTGACACCTTAATCTATGAAATCGGACAAAGTTGAAAATTTGACCCCAACAGAAAGGTCGGACGACGGGCTCACCATTGACTCTTTTGATCGCTGGTCCAAGACGTATAATTTGACACCTTAATCTTTGAAATCGGACAAAGTTGAAAATTTGACCCCAAGGGAAAGGTCGGACGACGGGGTCACCATTGACACTTTTGATCTCTGGTCCAAGACAAACAATTTGACACCTTAATCTTTGAAATTGGACAAAGTTGAAAATTTGACCCCAACGGAAAGGTCGGACAACGGGGGTCACCATGTACTTAATAAGCATATTTTGCGCCGAAATTGTTGCTGGATCCAGTTCGGCTCCGGGTCTACCCAGTCACCAAATATCATAGGGCATGCGGTTTCCAAGATTTGCTCCAGACAAAATTTTTGGACGGCGGACGCTGGACGGCGGACAGAAAATTGGAATGCTATGTCTCTTCCTTAAATTTTCAGGCGAGACAAAAAACAGTGTTTCTAGACTATATTTCCAATATCTTAAAAGTGAATTTTGTGGTATGTCACAGATGCCAACAATAATATCTCAAAAACGATTTGTCCTAAAGTGATGGGGTAAAAAGCATAATTATTTGGCTGTGCAATGAACTAAAATAGAATCATTATCTTACTGGAACCTATTTTTCAGGGGGGGTATTGGTTCACAGGTAGTAAGGATAATTATCGTTTTGCGGTTTTTGACAAGTGACCCCCATAAATAGGGTTCGCAAGAAGGAAATGACTATCTGTTAGTTCATTGCACAGGCCTGTTATTATGTTTCAATTTGCTTTTTACCCCATCCCAGTAGGACAAATCATTTTTGATTTATCATGGTTGGCAGCGATGATGTATCGGAAAATAAATACAGATATTGGCAATTTAGTCTAGAAACACTGTTTTTACTTTTTATATATTTTAGAAACACTTTTTATAATGTTTATGCATTTAACAGATATGTATTTTATCATATAATTGTGAAAATTTGATATCAAAATCTTAGTTACTTAGTAAAATATATTGAAAATACATGAAGCAGCTTGAAAACAATAAAATACATAAGAAATATAACAAGTGATTTCCCTCTGAAAAAGTTGCATTTTCGACTGTAACTTTAATGTTGAACGGAAGCTTTGATTGACGTCAAACAAAAAGCATCTGAAAGGTAATTTTTCCTGTAATTTTAACCTGAAGTTTCTATTTTTTGCCTTCCAAAGGGGTAATTCCACCTTAACCTGCAATTGTTTTGTTGAAACCCATATGAAACTATGACAGCTGATCCGGGCAGTGATGGTAAATGTGGGCTGATCAAGGTAACGGGCTATCGCTTGGCACATGGTCAAGTCCAGCCGCTGGCACAGGTCCAATTGATGAGTGCGCAGGTTGGTCCACTTGAATGACCAATAGCATGTTACGTTGCATCACACAATTCTTGTTACATACCTAACGGTGAAGGGCTATCACTTGGCACATGGTCTAATTCAGCCGCTGGCTTGGGTCCAATTGACAAGTGCGCAGGTTGGGCTTGAATGACCAATGGCATATTACGTTGCATTACATAATTCTTGTTACATACCTGACGGTGATGGGCTATCGCTTGGCACATGGTCAAGTCCAGCCGCTGGCACGGGTCCAATTGATAAGTGCGCAGGTTGGTCCACTTGAATGACCAATGGCATGTTACGTTGCATCACACAATTCTTGTTACGAACCTGACGGTGATGGGCTATCGCTTGGCACATGGTCAAGTCCAGCCGCTGGCACAGGTCCAATTGATGAGTGCGCAGGTTGGGCTGCTTGAATGACCAATGGCATGTTAGGTTGCAATTCTTGTTACATACCTGACGGTGAAGGGCTATCGCTTGGCACATGGTCAAGTCCGGTCGCTGGCACGGGACTGATGAGTGCGCAGGCTGGGCTGCTTGAATGACCAATGGCATGTTAGGTTGCAATTCTTGTTACGTACCTGACGGTGAAGGGCTATCGCTTGGCACATGGTCAAGTCCGGCCACTGGCACGGGTCCAATTGATGAGTGCGCAGAGTGGTCCATTTGACTGACCAATGGCATATTACGTTGCATCACACGATTCTTGTTACTTACCTGATGGTGATGGGCTATCGCTTGGTACATGGTCTAATCCGGCCGCTGGCACAGGTCCAATTGATGAGTGCGCAGGTTGGGCTGCTTGAATGACCAATGGCATGTTAGGTTGCATGTGTGATCGGCTCATGTGATCTCGCAGTAATTGCTGCTTGGGGAAATTACGGCCACAGATTTGACAGGTATACCTAAGGAAAACATTTGATGTGTATATTAAATGAGGACATCAATACTGAATACACAATAAATTCAAAGTATTTGCTTTTAACCATTTTGGGAAAAAAACAGACAAATTTTATTTTAAATTTGCTCATAAAATCTTTAAAATATCATAAATCAAGTTTTGGTTGCTCTCAATAAAGTTAAATCTAGGAATGGATAAATATAAACTTGTGATCATGTATGATTTCTTCATCAGTATAATGAACTTTTTAAAGAGAAAATTGAAATTCTGCACTACGAAGTCAAATTTAATTATCACATTTCATGTCGTGAGTGAAAGGAGACAAAATCAATGCACGTGCAGTCAATTTTGATGTGTCCAAATTATAAGGCCCGCAATGACTTAGTGCATTGGACAGCAATCAAAATTTATCACAAGTGCATTGATTTTGTCTCATTTTATGAGCATTATGAAATGCAAATTTATCAACCTACTTCATAAACAACAGAAAATAATATCTTTTGTGAAAAGAAAATAGGCTTTTATTTGGCCATCAACATTCTAAACCAGGGATTCTCAACTAGTCCTTACAATGCACCCTATAAATAAAAAAAATTGTAGAGGAAGGTGCCAAACTTGCCTATCTTTCAGTGTTCCTAATGTATTTCTTTGTTTTTAGAGAGTGCCAAAGCGCCAATCAGTACTTGTCCAAGCGCCAAATTTGGCATGCACATCGCTAGTTGAGAATCCCTGTTCTAAACTAAGCTAAACTAAATAAATCATCACCTGACAAAACCAATGTAACATTAATAAGCACTAAACGTCCATCACGCAAACAGGAACGCAATATGCACAACGCATTGTGAATTGCCAATCCACTCTACATACTTTGTTTTCTTGCATTCTGATTGGCTAGGTTACTCGCGGTCCGCAGAGTTTATGAATGGTTTTCAATTAAGTGCGACTGTGCAATTGAGTTCATTGTTACTCTTTAGAGAATGTTATTTGCACTTTAAATCTTAGTGAAAATAAAATAAAAAGTGAATCTACTTTTCATCTTTTTTCATGGATAAAACATCAAAAAATTTGTATATCATAATAATTTATCCAGGAGTGATGTTTATAAATTATGGATCGTTTAATTTGTGTGATAGGAAATTATGCTACAGTTAAGATCTACTAGTCCCATGATGCAACGGGAGAATCCTATTTCAATCCAGAAGGGTATACAGTGTGTCCCAGATTTAAGTTATAAAAACTTCAAGATCACATAATTCA
Organism: Ophiothrix spiculata; assembly: GCA_000969725.1. NCBI lineage: Eukaryota > Metazoa > Echinodermata > Ophiuroidea > Amphilepidida > Ophiotrichidae > Ophiothrix > Ophiothrix spiculata. Next base: position 107,436 of record JXSR01S000164.1, read on the forward strand.
AACACAATCCCAGACAATGAAAATTGGTGACAATAATGCATGATGCTGCCACTTGCTTTCGTACCAAAATGAAGAAAAAACCATGCATTAGTTTTCTAGAAGCGAGCATTTAAGATTCCATAGGAATTTGGACACTTTTCCTACTTTGGAAAGGTCATAAAAATCCAGCAATAATTTGCAGTGGAAGTATTTGAGCAAGAATGTCATCTTTACAAACATTTCTGTATCATTTTGCATGTTGCTTCTCCTTGGTGATGTCTCAGGAGTCTTGATAAAGGTTCAACTGAGTGTTAACTCGGCTTCTGGCTATTCTTAGGTGACCACACCATTTGCAGCTCCTTTCAATACCATGTGCCTTATATTTTCTAACATTTTTAAGACAGGCTACTCATGCAATGACATTTCTGGAATTTGCACTTCTAGAAAACCAATGCATATATTTTATTCATTCTTGCACAAAAGCAAGAGGAGACATCATATAGTTTTGTCACCAAATTTCATTATTTGGGATTATTTGGTTTATGAATTATGCAGCTTTTAAACTTTATTCTGGGACACACTGTATTTTGTCCATCACTCTTGACTTTTATCAATACAATTGAAGTACATACCTTTCACTCTCCATAGACTGTTTCATCAAGGCTATGATCTGAGATTGATCCGTATCCATGGAAACATTATTGGATGATGCTTCCGAAGAAGTCTCCTCAGCATCCACCTCTCCCTGAGACACCTTGCGACTAAAGTCCAGCACTCCACCAGGTTCCTGGCTAACATCACTTGTAACTTGACTTCCCGTCTTTGCTGTTGATGATCGAGCTGCGTTCAACGGTGCAGATATTTTGCTTGGCTCACTAGTAACAGTCAGTTCTAATGGGAATACACTGTCAAGATTAGAGTCACTTGGGGGCGATGAGCCCCTGTTTACTCTAATACTGTCAAGATTAGAGTCACTCTGTGACAAAGAACCCCTGTTTACTCTAACATGTTCAATATTTGAGTCACTCGGTGGCAAAGAGCCCCTGTTTGCCCTAACACTGTCAAGATTAGAATCACTTGGTGGTGAAGAGCTCCTACTCACTCTAATACTGTCAGGATTGTGGTCACATGGTGGCAAAGCGCCTCTATTTACCCTAACACTATCAAGACTAGATCCACCTGGAGTGGGGTTCTTATGTTCTGTAGAATTGACATTGGTTAAGGCAATAGGGGTATCTATATAGTCACTAGTACCAACACTCTGAACGGCACTGTCCACTGTCGGGGTCATTGGAAGTCCCGTTTCTCCACATACTATTATATCGCCTGTTTTTTCTCGTACTCCGGTACTTTTGAAAGTATTTTGGATTGTTTTGGTTGCATAATACTGACAAGAATTTTGCTTATCTGTTAACGGTGATGAATCTTCAAGTTTCACAAGGACTTCACATCCAGTCTGTACGGCCAATGCATGAGCCTAGATTGGGAATGATAACAATATAACATATCAATGTAAAGCTTCTTATCATGTCTCCTTAAAAGAAATGATCTCCCGGTACATATAATGTGAACATACCACAAAAATGGCAACAATAACAATAAACTCTGGCGCTACGTCTGCGCCAAGTTTACAGCTGGGTGGTCTTTCTTGCTAAAGTAAACTTGCATAACATGGCATTTAGCTGGTTTTTAAAATGTGTACAAATTTTGTGATTTTTTTGTGACAACAAAACCAACAATTTACCCAAATGTGTTTATCGACCTGTAAAGCAGAGAATTTGTACATGTAAAGCTTTTGAATTTGGCAATTTAATCACCCAGCTAGCAAAGTGAGAATCATTGTTGATTGGAACACCTCGAGAGATGCAAAAATTTGTCAATACATACCTTCTGAAAAATAGCCTTGCGCAGATTGCCTTTGACCCACTCCCTCAGATCGGTATTTTCTATAAACTGCATTGTGATGATGACGTCTCTCTATGCACTGAAAAGGAACACAACAGTTTGGTTTAGTTTAGTTTCTTTTAGTTTAGTTTAGTTCTACAAACCGCATTGTGATGATGACGTCTCCCTATTCACTGAAAAGGAACACAATAGTTTAGTTTAGTTTAGTTTAGTTCTACAAACTGCATTGTGATGATGACGTCTCTCTATGCACTGAAAAGGAACACAACAGTTTGGTTTAGTTTAGTTTAGTTTAGTTGTACAAACCGCATTGTGATGATGACGTCTCCCTATGCACTGAAAAGGAACACAATTATTAGTTTAGTTTAGTTTTAATAGTTTAGTTCAGTTTAGTTTATTTCTTTAGTTTAGTTTAGTTTAGTTTAGTTGTGAAGATGTAACCATCCATCCATCCATCACAAACTGTCAGTAAAGTCAGAATTTTTCATTCTGAGACACAGGGCAAAATACAATGAAAGTCACATTCTGACATGACGCAATTAAGAATACCGCTTTCATTTCAACTCCAAAATACTTGAAAGTAACAACCTACATAGTTGACAGAAATGTACTCAAATTGAAACTTGAAATGTCTCCTTTTATCATTTTTGAAAGCCCTGATAAGGAAGCAGCGGCGTAGCTAGGGTGTCTGGCGCCTGGGGCAAGAAGTGAAACTGGCGCCCGGCCCTAGTACACTGCCCCCCAAAAAATTCCAACAACTTTGAAAAAATAGGTAATATCTGCTATAATTTGTCAAAAAAAATTTCAGCGCGCAATATAAAAAAATACTGAATTTGTGAGGGCGCGCAGAGCGCGCAAAAATTGGCTAATTTCAGAAATGTTGGTCCAATTATTTTTTATGTAGTGACGATTTGGCACCCGGGGCAACTTGCCCCCCCCCCCCTAGCTACGCCGCTGTAAGGAAGGTGAGAGGTAAATCAATTAAATTTTCAAGCAAAATTTCAGGACAGATGTCGCTCTGCAATTCTTTGGAAACAGAGTAATTAATCATTGGCATTCAATCCCCAAAGATAGGCCGACCGTCAACGTTTTAGCCAGGATTTGAAAGTTGCCCGTCCAAAAATTGAATTTGGAAAAAACGATAATCGGCACTCAGAAACTATGATCAATCATGGTAATGATAATGTACGTTTGTATTATAAACCGATTATCACCAGTGATGATCAATGGATTCATCGGTACTTTCATTACTAGTGCTTTCACATGCTGAACTTCCTGACAATAATTCATAGTTATAATAGCTTTCATCACTGCTAAAATTGCTTTCAGAAGAATCAGTAAAGTTTTCTGATTCCCATGATGATTTATTTTTAAGTTTTGAAGCCATTTAGGACGTTAAATTGACGAGAAAATGTGCAAAGTACAGCGAAATTTATGAACGATATTCACTTCCGCATTCACGAAAACAATGTGGCGTGAGAGATATCCATCATATAGGGTCTTGCAGAACTATGTTTTGGTCGAAAATAGGGTCTATGGAACTGATTTTTTTCTAAATTGAGGTCTCAGGAACTGCTTTTCCATAAAAATATGACTAAGCTGAAAATTGCTCAAAATTAGGTTGAAAACCTTGTAAAACATATTTCGAGTCATTTCCTTTGAAAATAGGCATCTTTAGAACTGAAGTATTCTTGAGATGGGCTTATTTCAAAAATGTTGCTAACATTAGTTTTACTTCAATTTTTATTTCTCTTTTCTTTTGTTGTTGCAAGTATGTTTGTGAATAAATAATCATGTGAACATTGGTCAATTTTGAGTTAAAATGCACAAAATCTAATAAGTAATTTGAAAACGGCAAAGTTATAGTCGCGCTCTGTTTATCTCCCACTCGATCGGGAGAAATTACCCACAATGCACGCTGATTCTGAATTTGCGAAAGGGCATATTCGCTTACCGTCAGAGCCTCATCAGGCTCATGGAGTCAGTCTTCAGTCTTCAGTATATATACTGACCAACGCTCCTCTTGGCTTGGGAGCCAAACGGCCAGGATGTGTTCATGCAGTCATGCAGTATACGAGGCACAAGTTTAGTTCAATAATTCAGGGTAGTGCCAGGGACAGTGATGATTATCCCCGCAGAGCGGGATGTACAAAGACTACAACGTCGACGTGACAAACCGCAACAAAGGCCTAATAAGATCACCATGATCACAACAATTCATGCATGCATGACTGATTGCGTCTCGTATCAAAACATGCGGTTAAGCTTACATCAATTTTGAGAACTTACGTGTGTTTGTCACCAATAGTAGAATAATGAGTAGTTACCTCAGATTATTGCCTTCCTATTTTTGTCTTCATATGTATGTCAATAAACTGTGAAAACTCAGAGAAAGCAGAATTTCAGCGCGATATTTACCTGTACAAGTAAACAAAAAAAATATCAAAACAACGCCCTCAGAATTATGTATGACGAGCTGTGAATAGCAAGCAAGCAGAGGGTACTAGACAATAAAAACGCACCCTTATTCAATCAAGAAGCAATTTTATTGAGTACCAAACTGAGCTCCAATGCTAATATTTTATATAAAAACTGACTTAAACTAATTGACATTCTTAAAACATATTTTTAACACAACTTGGGCCACTTTTTCAGAGGGGCAAAATAGAGCTAAATGGAACACTGAGGTCCAGGGGCCGTATTCATAAAGCACACTTAAGTGCAACTTTTTTAAGAGTTTCCCTTAAATCTGCTGAATTTTAAGACAAACTCTTAGAGTTGCACTTAAATGAACAAATATTTAAGGGAAACTCTTAACTCTTATGATTTTAAGGGCAACTTTTAAGGGGACCTTGGAGCACCCTTAAGAGTTGCCCTTAAATCACATGGGTATTCTACATCTGTACTGGGCAGGACCAATAGTGGTATCAACGTCCAGATTCCGGAATTCTATAGCATAGGCCCTATATTTCACAAGATTTTCCTTTTCATACAAGAAAACACATCCAGGGTGACTAAAGAGAGTCAGTTTAATCCTGGGAAACATTTTTTCAAATTATAGTTAGGATTTTTGCACTTAAAATTGTAGTTAAAAAGAACGAAAATGACGCACTGCAATAAAGCAGAAATTGAGCTCCAAAGTTAAG
>JXSR01S000166.1:11409-23817 GCA_000969725.1 Ophiothrix spiculata
TTTATTTTTCATATTTTCACCTTTTTGACCATATGTTACTCAAAATTCATTTTCGTATTTTTCCCTTTTGGCCATAATGGAAATAAATGATGTTACTTCAAATTTATTTTCATATTTTCCCCTTTTTTGGCCATAATGGAAATAAATTATGTTACTCAAAATTTATTTTTCATATTTTTTTGGCCATAATGGAAATAAATTATGTTACTCAAATTTATTTTTCATATTTTCACTCTTTTGGCCATAATGGAAATAAATTATGCAATTTTTGGCCATAATAAAAATAAAGTATGTTTGAAAGTATTTATTTTCCATTCTTTCAATTTTTTGACAAAATAACAAATTATGTTCGTCAAAATTACACCTCAATTTGGATGGGTTCCATTATGATGGATTATGAAGTAGGTGATCAACAAATTAGGCGGTCAATGAGTAGGCGGTCGTTAGCACAGACAAGACTACTGTTTCACAAACCATCTTGTTTTTCAATATGATAATGCTTTTTCTGCCTCCATTGACACAATGAAAAATTATCCCAAGTTTATATCTAAAAACTGAAGCGGGTTTTTTTTGCATTGCATCTATCCATATAATTGACACTTATGTAAATATAAATGATGAATAAATCAAATACTGGAACTTACTTTTACAAAAACTATGCGAAATTGCAATTTAATTGCAAAAGTATTTAAGTTCCAGTATTTGATTTATTATCATTTTTATTTATTACAACTGATGAATGAGAACATACATCTTTAATTGACTATTATAGTTGACATCTGTAAAATAATGAAAGATAAAACGGATCTTGAAAACATTGAGCTATTCAAAGGGTTATGGGAGTTTTTGTCCTGCGTCGTGTTTGTGAGCATGATGCAAAAGTAAATTGATCTTGCCATTGAAATATTACACCCTGCTTTTATATGTGCCAGACTCTAACAATTCAAAGCTGCAGGGATTTACTATTATACAGCTTGTCCCAATATCAATGCAACGAGCAAATAATAAATATTAAAAATAGTTCCCAAAAGATTAAATCATCGTAATATATGTTTTTCAAAAGTGGAGTAATTACTCTACAACATGCTTTTTATCTTGTTTAATTTTACCACTCCAGTCCAAAGATATGAAGAATTTAAGAAAGCCCTTTAAATCTACTTTGGTCCGATTTGTGAGATTAGACTTCAAGCTAAAGGAATGCAGGACTTGAAATGAGGAGAATATGACGGTATTCTGCAACCAACTAGAGCACAGTCAATCGTAACAAATCCTACCTTACCTGAACCTAACATACAGTGATATTTTCAGTTTATCTTTAACTGAAACAGGTCAAAATTTTCAAATTAAAATACAGATCTTTATGATACTCTCATATTCGTTGCATCTGTTACTTCTGGTAAGACAATTGGGTAGTTTAGGTTTTAGTATCAAAATGAAAGATAATACTGTTATTCACATGTCTTTAACAGAAACCAAGGATATTTTTAAAAGACAAAGAAGTTTAAGAACTCAAGTAAGTTAGTGATTCATCTAGCTGTCAAGGGGACGCAACAGGTTGACTCAACCAGTCGCAACAACCTGCTTCATATCAGCAGATTCTCATCCTAAATTGGATCTTTATGTCATGAAATGAGTACAAGGGATGCCTCCCCATATCATGTTATGTTTTTAGCAATTTCCATTCAACGTGTGCTCCATTACGTCACCAATGGTGAATATTTACAGATTAACAAATCGGACCGTCAAGATTTTTTGGGTCTTTACAAAATGTGCAATAGCTTTTGATTAAGAGTTCCAAATTAAACAAAACAAAAATCTTGTAAAAGCCAATGGTCTACTCTATTATATTATTATAACTTTTGCTCAAAATTAGGCTCTGTTTTTTCAAAAGAAAAGTTCAAAGTTTGTTGCGTTTTTATATTGGGACACCCTGTAGAAGTGTATATTTGTATATTTGTTAGTGAATATGGTGGTTAATAACCAACTTGTCAATTTACTACAGATACATGTATATGATCAAGTACCCATCACCACAGGGACCTCAGAGATCGATAGACTGAGGCAGGAGAGAGATGATGCCTTACGTCAAGTGGATAAACTCAAGGTGAGCTGCCAATCTTCAACACATTTCATCACGTGAGTACAAGAAAGTCGTATCTGTAATAGCTGCCATTTGTCATAAATATGGATTGCACACTTTATAATCTCCAGTCTTGGGTCAGTGGTACTTGAAATGGTTCTTCAGGTGACAGTGCCACCTGAAGAACCATTTCAAGAACCGTCACCTGAAGAACCAATTCAAGAACCGTCACCTGAAGAACCATTTCAAGAACCACTGACTTAAGACGGGGAAATTTTGGGGGATTTTTCACATTCTTGTGACTAGGTGTCAAATAAATATAACTTAAGGGCCCTGTTAAGTCTTCATTTTCAGAAATGGGCTATGGACTGTAACTCAGCGACGAATAATTAAATCCAAATCAAAGTATACATTTCTAGAAGTGGATTTGCATACTGAACATGATGGTCAGCTTATTTTTGGACCAAAATATAAAATTATTGCCCTAAGGTCCAAAAAAGGTCAAAAAATCATGTTTTTGGCCCAAAATTTTACGGGAAAGCTATCTAAATTTTGCTTTGGTAAAATTTTTAACCATTTTATTTTTTAGAATCTAGAAAGCAATATCTAGGATAGCTTTTCTCAAATTTTTGATTCTTATCTTATTTTTTGAAATATTGCCAAAAATAGGTCAAAATGTGGCATATTTTGCCAAAAATGGTGTCAGGAGTGGGATTTTTGACATTTTTTGGACCAATTTTTGGCGATATCTCAAAAACTAAGAAAAAAATCAAAAAATTGAGAAAAGCGATCCCAGATATTGCTTTCTAGATTTTAAAAATCAAATTGGTAAAACTTTTTACCGAAGCAAAATTTAGTTAGCTTTCCCGTAAAATTTTGGGCCCAAAACATGATTTTTGGACCCTAGGTTCAAAATTACGCATTTTGGTCCAAAAATGACCTGACCATCATGTTCAGTATGCAAATTCGCTTCTAGAAATGTATACTTTTATTTGAATCTAATTATCCGTTGCTGAGTTACAGAGCAATAACAATTGATGAAAAAAGCCTTAACAGGCCCCTTAAGGCAGCCATTGCAGATACAACTTTCTTGGACTCACATGACGATTTGTTCTAGGGACTTTAAAAAATATACTAACAAACTTTTACTGCTCAAACGACAGCACGGGGATTCAACCCCAAATCATTGGAATGTGAGTCTGATATGCTAGCAACTTGGCCAAGATACCTGGGATTTCAATCACCTTGTTTAGGCTTTCCCCTATGAATCCCAACGTGGTACCAAGTAAGCTAAAGGAAGCTTATCTTCAACAGGGCTCCAAGTTTTGTTTTGTTTTTAATTCAGTTTTGAATGCAGGAGGAAAACCTGTGTACCTGGAGAAAAACTTGCGGAAGCGGGCATGGACTGAAAACCAAATGTACATAAAGCGCCGGGTGCAGGACTCGAACCTGGGACCCCATTGGTGCAATGCGAGGGAACTACCGCTGCACCAACCCGCAATTTGGTGTTTTTTTGGTAAAATTTCTAAACATCCACCTTACCTATGTACGTTTCCGTTAAAGTTTCTTCTTGGAATGGGTGAGAATATCTTAAGCATAATGATATTCATTGTGGGTGAGTTTATTAAATGTAAGACTTTAAGTTTGATTTCGTAATACTTTCTTAATGAAATATCAATTAGGACTGAGGTTATATCAAGAGGTTTATCTTCTTACCTTACCCTATTTCAAATTCAAAGTGGAATTATTCAATACTATTTCAAATTCAAAGTGGAATTATTATACAAATACTGACTGCTTTGAGGGGCATGGTTTAAATTATTTCCCGAGGTGATGGTCTTGAGATCACCAAGGGGACTTAATTTTAACCATACCCCTCATATTTGTTTTATATACCGAATGTATAGATTTTGTAATCTTGGTTGTTGAAAGAACCATAGTAGTACTTAAAATGTGCTATAATGATTTAGGATATATGTTTCTCCTTTCAATGTTGACCGCGCCATATTGTGCGTACACTATACCTATCTTATGCACTGCAGCACATGCTTGACCGTGAATGCTTATATTAGCGCGAGTAAAGCTCGAGTTACTCAGTGCAAAATATGCTGAGCAGGCCTTGTGAAAAATATGCCCCGGGCCTAGTTAAATCCAAGTCTTCACTTTTAACCAATCAGAGGACAGGAAAATGTATATGAGGTTTATAAATATTTATGTTATGACACTGAATGATTTCTGTTTCAGATTATGCTGCAAGAAAAAGAGAGAGCCTGCAATGATAAAGAACAGGAGTTGCGCACAATTAGAAAGGTAATCTGTTACACAGGCATGAGAGTTTTCAGATAATTATCTGATTTCAGATATTTTAGATATCTTTATTGTCCAAATTCAGTTAATTTTGGGCTTGATTTAACCATTTTAGTGGTTTATTTACCAAATTCAGATATTTTCATGAAAAATCGATCTCATGCCTGGTTACAGTAATGCATTACATAGAAGGGTACAATATGGTTTGAGGGAATGTAGTGCAAAATATTGTTCTTGAGTTGTTTGAGGACAGTACTACGTGCTAGGAAGGGAAGAAGTCCTGCCATCAAGCATCAAGAGGGAAATATTTTGCATAAACGTTCTCAAATATACCATTTAATATTTGTTGTACTATGCTTAAAGCTGGTTTCAGACTAGCCTGTCGTGCTGTCGCACGACCATACGACAGGCAAAAATTTAAAGTGCGCAAACTCGACCGTGTCGCATCTGCTTGCCGCACGACAAGCCGATATATCGATTACCCTGTCGTGGTGGTCGCAACGACACAATATTTTGTGTTGGAATAAATTCAACTTTTCTTGCGACAGACCATTGCGGCAATATGCTAATGTGTCGTGCTACAGTACGACAACTATAAATTGCAGATGTTTGGTCGTATGCCGCAACGTCGTGTGCCGCAACGACAGCTAGTCTGAAACCACCTTTATACATATCTCTAAATATCTAAGCTTGAAAATTCCACCATATAAAAGTAGTCCAAACTTCTGTACATCAAGTTGGACCAATTACCCAAGATAGGTAACGGTTGTTGGGGGCCTGCCCCGGCTGGACAGTGGTTTAGCTGGACCACGAGAATGATCCAATCGTAGGACATTGGTATTGCTGGACCATGAGAACGCTTGAAACCTTGATACCCTTGACCTATGTTTGTCCTGCACCCTCATTTTCTGATACCTTAATGCCTGGGGGGAGGGGCACTCCCATATATTGGCACGCATCATGCTCCTGTCGATAGACCCCTTTTTTTTGCTCCGGTCTCACCCAATGACCCCCTTTTCACTGAGCTGTCACCCAATGACCCCCTATTATTTTGAAAGTCAACCTTTTTTATGGTGACTCTCATCCATTGCCATGATTTTTCGAGAACCTACACCAAATGACCCCCTTTTTTTTTTTGCTTAATTTGTCGATTTTTTTGAAAATTTTACAAAAAAAATTCGAAGATCAGCGATTTCGTAAATGTCAAAATTAGGCTTATTTTATTCAAAAACTGACATCGAATGACCCTGTTTTTCGCTTTTGCCAACAAATCGCTCGAAATGACCCAGTTTTTTTACCTTCTACACCGAATGACCCCCTATTTTTCAATGTATTTCTCACCTATTGCCCCTACATTTCGAAAGCCGGTAGGAGCAGGTACGTCCCTTTCATATTTGAGTGCCCCCCCCCCCGGGCCTTAAATGTGTACAGTATATTTCAGCATACGTCTGTGTAACCAACCAACCACACACACATGTAATATTTGATTTATGCTTCTCTATTCATTGTGGTTCTTAAGATTTCCCTTTTTTGTGATTGGTTTCTTTTTTTTTTTTTGTCTTTTACAATTTTACAGTATATATCCAGTTACATCAAATATACTTGAAGGCATCTATGTCTCTCATACACTAATGTGTATCGTTTTATATTACATATTCAAATGTATTTATCGTATTGACTGAAATGTATTTTTGTGTATGATGAGATGAAACGAATGAATGAATGAATCAGATGAATGAATGAATGAAAGAATGAATGAACAAACAAATGAGCGAATAAATGAATGAATGAATTGGATTGGGGTGCAAAAGATCCTGGGATCAAATTTACTGGAAAATCGCCCATTTTTGACATCTTATTTCATTAGAATTTGACCGAATACTTTTCTTGTCCTTTGTAGGAAGCTCAGGGAGCCATTCAAGATAGCCGAGCATTAAAGAGCAGAGTCCATCTTGCTGAAGCAGCCCAGAAAGAAGCAAGAAACATGGAGGTAGACTACGAGGAAGCCATGAGATTGCTCGAAGATGAGATTACAGAGCTGAATCATAAATTGAAGGTGGCACAGCAGACCAAGGTTTGTGAAAATGCCTGGGAGTTTACGGTTAAAAAAATCACCTTGTTTAGGCTTTCGCCAAGGAAACCCAACCTGGTACTTAATACCAAGTAAGCTAAAAGAGCTTATCTTCAACAGGGCTCCAAGATGTTTTTAAATTCAGTTTTGAATGCAGGAGGAAGATCGGAGTACCCGGAGAAAAACCTACGGAAGCGAGCATGGACTGAAAACCAAATGCACATAAAGCGCCGGGCGCGGGACTCGAACCTGGGACCTCATTGGTGCAAGGCGAGGGAACTACCGCTGCGCCAACTCGCACCCCCTAAATTGCATAACCATTTAAAACGAATAAAAAAATGTTCGTTTAACCGTATACGACTGTTGAATTTTGCAACTTGTACCGGCATGCACACTTTTCTGCTTCGCACATGATCATTTCATCATTATTTGGCTCTCCACAATAACAGTACAGGGTGTCCCAATAAACATTGTGCATGGAAACGGCACTGATTTTCTCAGAAGTTACGCACACCAGCGACCTAAAAATTATACATTTGAAAGCCCATAGTTTTGTTCATCATTGTTGAAAATTTCAAGAAAATCCATCGATGCAAACTAGAGATATCATAGATTTTGTCTGCTTGTATCATTTTCCTTCTGCACAATGGGATTCCTATGGTTAAGCATGTTCACAAAGAACATCGAAAGGGACTCTTCACAACATTAACGGTTGAATAGTTTAGAGTGACAAAGTCACTGCATATGTTTCGCCAATATTCTGTACAAGGTAATCATATGAAGCCACTTTGGATATGTTCTTTTTTTAGTAAAAGTATATTCTTTTTATATAATTGCACCAAAAAAACGGGGAAAATGAACAGATAGTTGTCTTAGGTCTTATTTTAGAACAAAAGCAGTGAGTCCGTTAATGGCAACTGTTTAGAAAAGGAAAACCTCTAAGAAGTCTTTTAATCAAAAATCTTTGAATAGATCTGGCTGTTCACATTGCTTCTAAAAATTCTAACATCACCAAAATAATTAAACAATAAAAATATAAATCAATCACATGATATTTGTGTTATTGGTGTTTTAATAAATTTAGTTGCATTGTTTTAGAGTTTGGTTATTTTGGTTCTATTCTGTGAGTTCTTTAAAGTTATGTTAGTGTTTGTTTTTCACTTTAATGTTCATTTTATTTTTCTGGTCATTAACCTGCTGCACATCCGTCAATCTGTCTCCATCGTCTGTTGATTATCTTTGACTCTAACAGAATGAGAGATCATTTAATGTAAATTTCTCAAGCGTCGATTACGCATAGACACCCTTTTCATACCCTCTGATTACATGCTTAACCATGGGATTCCCATTGTGCAGGAGGAAAATGCTACAAGCTGACAAAATCAATGATATCTCTGGTTTGCTTCGATGGATTTTCTTGATATTTTCGGCGATGGTGAACAAAACTGTGGGCTTTAGAATGATATAATTTTCGAGTAGCTGATATGCCCAACTTCTGAGTAAATCAACGCCGTTTCCTTGCACAATGTTTATTGGGACACCCTGTACACTGGTTCATCATCTTCACTAATTATCAGCATCAACAAAATCTACATCAGAATCGCTAGAATTCTCATCAAATTCATCTGAAAAATCGCTACCGTAGTAAAAATCGTCTTTCATGTAGGCCGCCATATTGGTTAGTGAGCAAAATATCCGGTAGCTCGCAATGCATGCTGGGTAAAAGAAAAAAAGGTAGAGGTCGCCCATTTCCCGATCGAAGGTGATTAAGTTAAGCCACTTGAAACATAACATCGATTATAACAAACGTAGTACAATAGCCACTTATTGCAATCTCACTCCTGTTGGTAATTATATCTCTATGATTTAACATTCTGGATTACATTGGGGGAATGTTTCCTCTCAAACAACCTCATGTATTTACGTGGATTTGTCTCTGAAAGAAATCACACGGCATGAATTGTTCTCGATTTTGGCACATCTTACATAAAAAAAGCGAGTCCCGTTTAACCGTGACATGAAATGAAACGTTTAGTGGTGTTTCGGTCGTTTAAACGTTTAAACGATCCCAACGTTATTTGTGAATGTCTTTTGCATTATAATATTGTCAGTGTGCCTCCTTAGAGTAAGCTACAAGATTATTTAAGGGGTTTTCTCAGAGCTGCAAATCCTCCATTAAATTTCTTAAAACTTTAGTATTTGGTAGATTTATTTGTGCTGATAACGAATCTAAAATAAAAAAATATGTTCGTTTTTTTGAGATACAGGCATTTCAAAAAGTACATATTTTCCCAAAAAAGTCACCCGATTTACCATACAAAGTATCCAAAAAGTCGATCATTATGTGCTTGTAAAATAGTAAATGCTCCATTTATTTTTTTAATTTTTACATATGTTAAAGCACTTTTTGCGCTCTTTGAAATACTGAAATTAAAAAAATATGGTCACCGTGTTAGTTTTCAAGAAAAATGACAAAAACTGACATTTTTAAATAAAATTTAGTTACTTTGATGGCACATCTGCGTCTGCATAATTTCCCGCGTATATATTACGCAGCGATGCGGCGCGTGATTAGCCAAACGCGTTAGTAAAGCATGCATTCAGTGTGCATTGAAATTTGCGCATGCAATACGGATGCAAACAAATTTTTGATTTTTTTACTATTTATGTAAAAAATCGTTATCCCGCAGTAGTAAGCAACTGCATCTCTGAGAAAACCCCTTAAAAAGATATTGCAGAGCTCTGTCAAAGATTAAAGATGGCATAGCAAACTAAGGTTTGTAAATGTCTTCTGCTTCAGATCTGGCATCAGAGTGAAAATCTGATTTATTTTCTAGTCAACTGCAATAAAATGTCAGGGACTTGGTTTTTTTAAATCACTAAAAAGAAACTTAGCTATTTACAACATTTCTCTTTTTACCTTTACATCTACAATTAACTATTAAGATGTCATTTTTTATAATAGCTCAATTGTTCACAGCGTCCCCAGTCCATTTCAATAAGTAACTTATTTCCCCGGAGCATGTCAGCAGAACTTGATCCCAGTACATCATTTTTAGCATTTCACTATGTTACTGGTCTATGGTAACTTGATCAATTATTTAAATAAAGTTATTGTTGTTATTGTTACACAGAGTCCTGAGGTTAGTAGATCAGCAAGCCCTACAGACATGCAGAAAAGACTGGCTGTGTTGGGATGTGAATTACGCAAAGCAGAAATTGGTAAACGAACATATGAAGTAGCTACCCTTAGGCTCCTTCAGTTTGCAGAGGTAATTATTTTGGTTTATTCATTTTTGTTCGTCTTATTCAGAGTTTGGCTGATTTGATTTCAAAACATGTTCTAAATCTGGCAAATTGCTCATCTAAATTCCATTAGGCAAAAAAAAAAGGTATCTGTCTCAGCTTCCTTAGGCCACTAAAAACACTAAGTGCTACGCGTTTTTGTTTTTTTTTTAGTAAAAAAGGCTACGTGGACGCGGGAATTGTTTTTAAAATTACGTTTTAGGTAACTAATTTTTTTTTTTCGGCTGAATTTTTTCCCTTTTTTTATCTCTCGATGTAAAAAAAAAAGCAAAAAATCTCTTGAAAACCTAAAAAAAAGAAATGCGGTAAAATTCAAATTTTTAACCCTATGCGCGCGGGAAGCTGAGACAAGAGTTCTTTTTTTTTTTGGCCTTAGAATATATATTGTTTATAGTATAGGTCATTCTCTTCTTCCCTCAAATCAACCAGTGCTCAAGATTAACCCCTTAAAAGATAAAAAAGCCGTTGTTTGATTTCCATAAGATAGCCCCATGAAACAAATTCAGCCAATAGTAAATGTTTCACAAGGGTTTCCTTTTTTTATATAATTGGCTGAAGATAGCTCTGTAAACTTTAAAGTACATTGGCCCCATTCAGCAAAAATATAGTTATAGTGTCAACTAGTTAGATATTGTATTGTTGCTATTGAAGATCAATATCTGCAGAATCCAATTAGTTTAAAGTCCTTGAAAAACTGACTTTATCAAAAAAAGTCCTTGAATTGTTGAATGTCAGAAATATTAAAAATAAATATGTCAAAAGAATTTACCATGCAATTATTTTTATCCAAAAAAGGGCGTATTTTGTTGATACATATTCCGCCGGCCGCCACAGATAAAAGTCCTTGAAAGTCCTGGAATTGTTTTTGGGAAAGTCCTGGAATTTTGCAAGTGAAAAAGTGTACTTATCCTGAATTTATTTGTATATTGTTGTGCTGCTACATTGTAAGGCGAGAGTGAGAACTTCTCACTGACTGAATTTTTGTGATATATGGATAATTAGACCGTCTAGGTAAATATATTTATATGTTTATATTCAATTCTTATTCAAGTCCAAATACAAGTATATAAAACGTACAATTGAGGTATAAGGATTAAATTATACCATATTTCTAGGTGGGTACTTCTTAACAGAATTTCTCATTGAGAACAGGAAGTCTAGTGACGTCAGGCCTAAGCAGTACATTTTAAGAATTCAGTTGTATATAGTGTTTTCATTTATTAAGTTTCCCTGCGTACTGCACCGTTTAACTAGAGCGTAACACACACGATTGTCGGCGCTTCACAAGCACTGGAATTAGGCCAATCACATGCTGTAAATACGTGAGACTTTCACGCAAACCACCGTAGCAACAAGCGTCGTTCTCCAAAAACAACCGCGAACGAAGAAACTTAGTTATTAAAAATACTTTCATAATGTTCACTGTGATTCCTTTTCAGCTGGTGCATGAGGTCATAACAGATGGACCTGGTGTAGCAAAGTAAGTGGCACTTGTTAAGCTTAGCTATAGAATTGGGGTACCCTTTGATAGCCCTTTTTTGAAGCTTGTCATCGAGAGCTACAATGTTGGCATACCTGAGGAAAGTTTTTTATGTCATCTGTAAGATAAACACATAGGCCTGTATTCAATCCAGGAATAATATTCCTGGAGATTTCGCATTCTTGGATTAGAGAAAGCCCACAGTCCTGAACTAAGTTGAATTTTACAAAGCCTGGAATAACTAATTCATAGAATAATTTTGTTCATCGTGTGCGAATTCCAAATGACGAAATCAATGAAATAAAAATACAGTTATTCCTGGATTAAAGTTATTCCTCTTTTGTGAATATGGACCAGTGGCATTACTTTGTTCGTGTGTGGGTGTGTCTGTGTGGCTGGCTTTATGTAGTCAAAATGTTAACCTTTTACAAAATTGATCATAGTTCCATATACTTCTTCAGATTGTCATGAAACTTAAACAATGGTCCTTTGGTAAAAGAAAAATGTGACTCATATGTGAATAGGATCAAATGTCATCTAGAGGGTCAATTGGGGCAATGACCTTTGTTGGTCAAAGTTATTAAATTGGTCAGAAAATTCTTATACCAATTTTCATGAAACTTGGACACAATGGTCCTTGGGTAGCAACAAAAGTGTGACCCTATGTGAGTGGGGTCAAAGGTCATCTAGGGATCATTATGATTCAAGGTTCAAGTTCAAGGTTCTTTATTTCCATATATATACATATATTACAAGAAACAACTAGATAAAAACAAGAACAGATGGAGGAGTGGCCGGGAGACCAATAAGATCTGATAATGGTCCACCCCTATACAAGATAAATTATATGTCAATAGCTAAAAATAATAATCAAATGAAACAAAATCACAGGAGAGAAAAAACATGAAGCACAAACAATATATGATTGACTTTCCATTGTCAAAATTACAAGATTGGTCAGTGAATCCATATACTTTACTGATTTTCATGGGACTTGAGTCACAATGGTCCTTGCATGGGTAGAGGAACATGTAACATCCCCATGTGAGTGGGGTCAAAGGTCATCTATAAGTCCAGTCAACCCTGTGACCTTTCAGATGACACTAGACAAACGTATAGTTTTTTTAAAAGGGCTATTGAAGGGTACCCACATTCATACTCACC
>JXSR01S000169.1:3480-23045 GCA_000969725.1 Ophiothrix spiculata
AGACAGCCTGATTTTGCTACCCAAGTTTGCGGTACATCCCCGTAATCACTTTTGTACTAAGTACCCCCCGGTCAAATGTGATTGCCTTGATCAATTTCAACAAATGAGGTGTCATTTTAAAGCTTAGAAAATATTGTAACAGATGAAATGATAAAATCAAAATTGATACCATCTTCAAAGTCCCCCCTTTCGGGTTGAGCCATCACAAATGTGCTACATTTATTTTGACAAAGATCTAATTTTCAGGTATATTTTTATATGCATTTATTTGCATGAATTTCTGATTAGAATAAGCATACACAATGATGGGCATTTAAAATAAAACTAAGGAAAATATTGGTACTTTCAAAATAACAAAATTTTTATCAATTATGTTGCTCAGATTCAAATAATTATGGATTTGATTCTACATCCTGGTTATAAAAATGCTGATTTTTATCATATATGAACCCCGATAAGAACCAATAAAATGTGTTGTAATGAAACAAGATATCTGTTTCACAGCAATAAGGCCAAAAAAAATTTGTTTGTTTGCCCTCCAGTGGAAAAAATTAAAATTTTGGGTTGATTCTTTTTTTTATAATTTTTATATGATGTCAATCCATGAATACCAAGCATTAATCAAATATTGTGGGTCATTATTATACTACTACTAAATGTGACTTTATACTGCTAAATCTTACGTTTTCCATTGAAAATATTGAGTTTCATATTTTATATGTTTGAAGAAAAAACCCAACTAAAATACCCAACCCAAATTTTTGCCATTATAGGGTCAGTTGCAAACAAACATAATTTTGTTTTGGCCTAAATGCAGGGTTAATGTTTTTGGATACATAGGATTTAAGGTTGGGAATTAGGGTAAGGTTTCTCGTAATACAGAGGTTGTGGGGTCGAGCCCTGGGTGTGGGGGTTCATGTCTCATTGTTTCCTTGAGCAAGAAACCAAGCCCGTAGCCAGGGGGGGGGGGGGGGGGGGGGGGGCGGTGGGGGCGTCGCACCCCCCCAAATTTGACAATGTACAAAAAAGTTCCACAAAAACTCTCTAAATGACCACCAAAAGAACACCTAAAGCACCAAAACAAGCAAATGTATGGTTGTATTTTAATGAAATACTCATTTTAGTACACAAAATGCTTGAAAAACTGCTAAATAACTACTAAAATTATTTTAGGGTCGACCAAAACGAAAATTTTCCTCCAAAAATTCCACTTTTTGAAAATCCGCACCCCCCTTGAAAAAATCCTGGCTACGGGCCTGCAAGAAACGTTATTCTAATTGCTCCGAGGTTTGGAAGTCACATTAAGCCCTTGGTCCCTTGTGCGAATGCTCCTTCTAGGGGGGGGGGGGGGGGGGGGGGCTGCATACAGTGTTATCCTGGTGAGTCCAAGGTTTTGGTTTTAATATAAGTGGAGTATTATTTTGTGCCAGATTATTATTGTTTCAAATAAACTTCAGACATGAGCATGATTTCTGAACGCAGCCACCGCGTATCCACAAGTTGTGACAAGAACGGGACACTGGGAAGTACGCATCACCGTTTCCAATCAGTAATCCACAGTGCCGCAACATGGCGCATGTATGAAAAGCGTTGGGTACTCGCGTAAAATGCACACGCAATTGTGTTACGCAAGGCTCAAAATTTTCATGTCCGAGAATTATTTGAAACAACAATAGTTGACATCAATTTCAAAGGAACAAGGGTCTGATTTTAGGACTGATTCATCTGTACCAAAAAGTCATTGCTGTGTTCAAAGTGGATCATGCCAAGTATAAGATGTCCAAAACACATCCCCGTGTTCAAAGTGGTGGAGTCCAAGTACGTCCAAGCTATCAAGTTTATAAATATACACACAGAGATGTGTTTACGAGCTGTCAAATGGAGACATCTGCTAAAATACTGCCATGCCATAGAGCATGAAGGCAAACAGAAACGTCTGGTCGTTCTAAGAATCGCCACTCAGCCCTTGTGACGTACATCTCACCATGATTATAAAAGTATGGATCAGTAGGGGGTATCAGCACTAATTATACTGGTTTGATTTATGAACAGTATCTACTAAGCTAGTTGGAAAGTTTAGTCTACATGAATTATCGCTGATAAGCGCAGGGCTGAGAGAGCTGGATAAATAACTCATCAAAGGCTTATGTTATAAGAAGTTTGACAGTTTTGGTGTTGGTATAAACATTAATTATGGAAGACGTGATTAAGCTTGCAAATTCTGATGTCGAAGCTATGCCAGAGTTTCAGGAGGTCGCAGAAGGGCTCAGCGACGAAGAAAGAGCGGTCTTGATTTTGGAGTTTAAAAAGCAGATTAAGGAAATGCAGGATGCCATGGCAACGCAATCTCAAGCACGTGGATATTATAAGGAAGTTACGTTACCGCCGCATACAGGATTGCCTCGCTTTCAGTTGGATCTGAGTTTTTTGGAAGCGAAATGGTCGGAAGATACGAAATTGACGATACGCATGGGTGATAATCCGCCGGTGATATTAGACTCTCCTCACAGGCTGCTGGCTACTACTCAGAACAAAAGGGGGTATGTTTTGTGGTTGCCGTAGTAATATCATGGTTGCCTGATGGTTGCCATTGTAATCATAAAATTTTTGAGCAAAATGAATTCAGGAATATTAAATTAGGTATTGTATATGGTGGCATTTCATGAGGTGGGTCAAAAATGTGTTACATGGTCAAAATGGTAAAAAAAACCCAAATTTTTGATATGATGTTGATATTATTGATCTCTTTCAATTCAAGTAACTTTTTAGCCAGATATCACTTTTGTTTTGGCATAATGGGCTAATTAATGGTTAATTACTCCATAGACGGCAATGCAAACTGTAATTTTCAAATTCGTTTTACTAAAAATTGCCCGTTTTTACTAAAACAAGTCATAAATTGAAAAGATTAATGGTAAACAGTTCATTTTTTCAGGATATGTTCTAAACACTTTAATAGTTACTCTGATGCATTAAACTTGAAACAGACCCTTACAGGGTCTTGGTGTAAATGACCTTCAATTAATTAGATAAGGGTCTGAGGAAGGTCTAAAAATGATAAATTTGCCAATTTACTGTAATTATATACCAAATTTTAGCCATGTTGGTGACTATCTAAATGTATTGAGGTCACAGAATCCATTTGTGAATGTTCCAGCAATGTCAAACCTTCCGAAATGGGGATTTTCTAAATTTTGGCTATCTACCGCATCCGTAGGCACCGCATCCTTAGGCACCACCACCCTTGTACTGCCAAGTTCAAACCATTGTCTCTCTTAAATTATGTAACCCATGAAGACCAAATTAACCACCACAAATAGCAGAAAGTGTAAGCTTTCGAATGAGACATAAAACAAATCCATAGGCCAAGGAATAGTGAATTTACATCAAATTAAGTTCGAGAACCCATGATAAAATGTAACAACACCACCTTTATGTAACAACACCACCTTTTTAGCATACCCACTTAATGAAATGCCACCATATATATTACAGCTAGCTTCAATATAGATCATTGTAACGTTTCTGGAAAATTGGGAAAGAAAAATCAATTTCCCTTGGGTTCAAGAAAATAAAGTAAAATAAAACATTAATATCTTACAAGTTAGGCCTACATCAGAACCGAAAGTTTGTGTAAGGCACAAAAAAAAAAAAGAACTCTGTCTCAGCTTCCTTAGGCCCAAAACCCTAGAAGCACTATGCATTTTTTTTAAAGTCGAAAAGGCAGCCGAATTTTCATCTCTTGATGTAAGAAAACAATTAAAAAAAATCTGAAAACCTAAAAAAAAAGGAAATGCAGTAAAATTCGGCCTAAGTAGTTTTTACTGTAATAATGATTGTGTTTTGCAATGGTCCACATGGTTCCTCCTATCTTCTGAAGATAAGGCACTAAACATCCATGGTAGGGGTTGCATTGACAAACAATGGTGCCCTGTACTCTGGATTTTTGTTTATACTGTCCAATAAATTTTTATTTGCCTAAAGAAGCACTACTAGTAAAATTCTTGAAACTGAGACTTGTTACAACTGGCTATTTCAATAGACTAACAATACCAAAAGGGGAAAAAAAATTGAGCGATCAAAGTTGATGCACGTTTTAAAACAATGTGGTGATATCTGTAGTTAGTTCATTATGTATCATTTTGTAGTAACATCTTAGGGGAAATAATCTTTTGGAAATTGAGTAAACATATTGTTAAGTTTTTGGTAAATTGTTGTATTTAGGCGACAAGGCACTACAAATCATATTTGAACTAAAAGTGTAATAGTGCCTTTAAACTTCGGCTTTATGATACCAATATCAAAATGAAAGATAAACAGAGCAAAAATTCACAAATATGCCTAATTTGCATATTTAATTGACAGGCATCTTGGATTTTGGCAGATAAAACACTAAATTTCACTGATATAATTGTAAAATTTACCCAGAAACTAAATGATCAATATGAAAACAAATTTTGTGTAAGAGTTAAATGAGGTGTAGCTAATATAATTTTGCATACTAGGGATCTATTCCAGCGGGGTAGCGAGGGTGTCTTGCGCCCAGGGCAAGAAGTGAAACTGGCGCAACCCCCCCAAAAAATTTGCGTTTTTTGCAGTAATATTTGCTTATTTAAGCTAAAAAGTACCGAAATCTTAAGGGCGCGGGGAGCGCGCAAAAAATTTAGGCAAAAATTTGCTAATTTCAGCAGTATGTCCCCTGTTGTTGGTTCAATTATTTTCATGTAGTGGCGATTTGGCGCCCCCCTAGAGGTGGCACCCGGGGCAACTTGCCCCCCCTTGCCTCTATACAGCCAACTCTGAAAAGAGCAGATGCAACCAAATTTACAATATGTGACGTGGTATATCAAAACCAAGCGGAATTGGGCAAGGTTCTTAATGGAGAAAGAGGCCAAAATGAGGTGAAGGGTGATTTTTGTCCAAATTCCATTGGTAAAAAAAAAAAAATTTGACAGACATTTCTTTTATATACCTTTATATTTCTTTATTATTTTCTTTATTTTATGGGCTTTTTCTTATTTTGAACATTTTGGAAAGTCAAACTTCAAAATTCCATAACTTCAGTTAGCAGTGATCAATTGAGATGAAACAAAAAGCAATGCGAAGCAAAATATCTCTGTTTTGATATTTTACAATGAACTCAAATTTCATCTCCTGCCCAATTCAGCCTGGTTTTGACATACCACGTCACATATGTGTACCGCCGCGGCAAAAGGGTCCAGTTGTCGACCCCTACATGTTGCTCATTGTAGCATATCTGATGTATACAAATACCATACATTAGATATGCTACACATGTACGAGCCGACAACTGGACCCTTTTGCCGCGGCGGTACACATATGTGAAAGATGAGCAAGTGTCTAATAAGACTTTCTCTGTCAGCAATATGGAGGCCTATTTTCAATAAGCATTCATAATTTGTTTAAAATCCAGGTATTCATGAAAAAGACACATTTAAAGGGGCATTGGGACAAAATTTTGAAATTTTGTTCGTCGATGATTTTCACTTCCTATGTTAGAAAATAACAGTCAATTACCAGATATTCAATTTGAATTTTATTTTGTTTGTTGATTTTGGGTATGAGGCTATTCTCTAAACGTATTTATTGATGCTATACAATGACAAAGAGCCAAAGGTTTGTTTGTAAAACATTCCTTTCACATCATAGATTGCAGATAAATCAAAAGAAATTTGGAATTTTCATTAAAACTCCTGAAAACGCCAATTTTAAAAATTCAACTATAGAGGGCAGTATTTATTGTTGTCGACAACGATAATTAAAATTAATAGAATATCTAAATATTTTGATATATAGAGTTTGGATTTGACAATGAAACTTTGCATGCTGTCATTATTACTGCTAATTCTTCAAATGATGCAAAAATGTTTTGGGAAAAGTGGGGGGATGATGCTGAACTTGTCCAATGCCCCTTTAATATGTGATGCAATCAGGAAGAAATACATTTCTTTAAAACTCATGCCATGTGACCTCTGTTTTAGAAGTAATTATATTCAACTAAGAACATAGGAAAAAGCTTTAACTGAATAAGACTGACCAATAAGGCAAAAAAAAAAAAGGAACTCTGTCTCAGCTTACTTAACCCTTTCAGTCCTGAATTGTCATATGTGGGTATACAGCCCATACTGAATTAATCTACACTCAATACAAATTGGAACGCCTGAGCGTTCTCTCGTATGCTCCTTAGGAAACGCTGAGGCGTTCTATCGGATCGAAAGGGTTAGGTCAAAAACCTAAGCGCTATGCGTTTGTTTCTTTGTTTGTTTTTTTTTGGTAAAAAAGGGCTACGCGGATGCGGAAATACCCCCATTTTTTTTTATTGCATTTTTCGGCCACTATTATTTTTTCACAGCCGCTAATTTTTTTCCAGTTGTAGGAATAAAAGATGAAAAAGACTGAAAATCTCTCAAAAACCTTTAAAAAAGAAATGCGCTAAATTTGGATTTTTAAAATTTATGGGCGCGGGAAGCTGAGACAGACTATTTTTTTCTTTGGCCTAATCAAACTAGCATTATAGTTATTTGACCATAAGCTACCATATGACAGCCTAGGGTAGATTACATTGGAAGTACATGTCAGTGCAGCAAGCTGTTTTCTTGGAAAGTTTTGGTCGTGCGTCTTTTTTACAACTCCACACAATACAAAGATCCACGAATAAAACAACTCAACTAACCTTAACTCAACTCCTCATCTTTTGAACCTAGGCCTATACGACATTGTGAAAATTTGCTATATGCATGATGAAATAAATGATGTTTCAAAATCAGAAAAAATGTAAACCAGTTAACTAGACAACTTTATTGATACCTTGGGTTTTTCGATCAGTAGATGACGACTCTTGTAAAGTTTCATTATTCCTGTAAAGTGCCAAATATTCAAATCAGAGAAAAGCACATAAAGCAGAATTTGACATATTGTTTAAAGCAAAACATTTTGACCTTACATTAATAGTCAATTTTGTTTTTAAATCACTATCTTATGAAGATAGCTGTAGGGCATATCCTGGGCATATCAGATGTACAGCAACAATCTAGATGTTTAACTAAACTCAATGTTGTGGAGTTTAACAAAACATATAGATCCAAAATTTATAGTTTTAAAACGGTTAGATTTCAACCTGTATGTACAATTTCAAAATCATGGTAACAAACTGATATAGCTTGATATTGAGGGCATGGTCAAATGAAAAAGAAGGCAAGAAGAGTCTTTATACGAGGGTCATTCAAAAAGTTCTACCTGTTGTATCATAACTTTTGTTCTGTTAAAGATAGCTACTTGAAAAT
This sequence comes from Ophiothrix spiculata, assembly GCA_000969725.1. Lineage (NCBI taxonomy): Eukaryota > Metazoa > Echinodermata > Ophiuroidea > Amphilepidida > Ophiotrichidae > Ophiothrix > Ophiothrix spiculata. The sequence continues at coordinate 10,785 of JXSR01S000169.1, forward strand.
TGGCACAAATATAGCTCAGAATGTTGTCTACACGTGGTTTATAAATCATAACGATACCTTTTCTAGATTTTTGCAGGTGATCTGAAAACCACAGTAACATTTGGTACACCGGAAACGGTGAAATATCATATGATAATTGCACCTGAAATAACATGTGCAGCTAATGTATGAATAACCATCTGTATACCTAATATTCATGGAAGTTACTGAACAAAATTGGAATGAAAGTGAACCTAATAGTCCAACAAATTATATGCCCTGATAAAGTAAACTTGTTACTGATAGAAATTACCCAAAATCCCAATATTTGAAAGGGTGTCTGGTATCCTCTTAGGTTACGAATATTAGCATAGCATGCTTCTCTATGGCCTGACTTTTCCAAGTGCGTTTTTTATGTGACACACCACAATTTTCGGTCAAAAAATCAAATTTAGTTTCTTTTATGATGTACTATGAAAATTTCTTCAAAAATAAAGCTTCATAATGTCACTATTTTACATCTTGTTTTGTTAAAGTCAGTTTCTTCCTAAACTGTATCTTTAGTGATTTTGATAATTTTGCTGCATTGGCTATTTGCTCTTATTATTGTTGTGCTTGTTGGTGTCCATTATTTTCAGTTTGGGTCAGTCTTTTAATAATCCCGTACAATTGTATGTCCATTCTTATGTTTTATGTAATTTTTATTGTATAGCAATAGTACATTGTTATATTATGACCTTTTTAATTCACTGTACCTGAGCCAGTTTTAAAAATGTTGCACATATTTTGACCGTTTCCGGTGTATCAAATCTTATCGTGGTTTTCAGGACACCTGCACAAATCTAGAAAAGGTATCAATTAGATTTTTTGACCATTATGTAGACGACATTCTGAGCTATATTTGTGCCAATTTTCAGGTATCTACCTTTAACAGAACAAAAGTTGTGATACAACAGGTAGAACTTTTTGAATGACCCTCGTAAATGTTTACTTGGCTAATGACTGACTATAGGAATAGAATTCTCAACTTTCCTTGGCCTGAGGGAAAGATTGATGGATGGAAGAACTTTGACCATGTGGTGACATCCCGGGGGGGGGGGGGGGGGGGGGGGTGTGACATACCTCATAAGATAAATTACTACTTGGGATTAATATATCATTCCTGGACCAAACTTTTCAGTAAACAGTTCTCATAAGATTGATGGACTAAGAACGATCACCAAGTGGTGACCTGTATCGTAGAGATAAATTACACTTTTGATTAATATTACTGTCCATGGACCAAGCTGTTCCAAAATCATCAGGATAAATCAATGGGGTATTTGCTGCAAACCGAGTAGTCTGTGAATTAATAAGGCCTGATGGCCTAATGACCAAAGTCCCATACCTAAGTAATTCATAAAGTTTCTTTTACATATAATGTAAGCCTAAGGATCAGACTTAATTGGTGACTTGGCACATGAAGATGCCCTATCCTGCAGGAAAAATAATTGGTGGGGATCAAAAGCACATTTGTGACCTTCCAGCCCTTAAGAGCAGTAAATGCCAGAAACTTCATTTTGCGCTACAGGTGAAAATACATGTCAAGGTCGTAATTTGCCAAAATTGATTTTTTGACAGAATATCACAATCCTAGTGCTAACTACAAAATACCAGCAAAGTTTCATTTCAAGAAAATAATAGGAAATGTGCAATAAATTGGCATATTCTTAAGAATATCAACGGGAAAATATAGGGCTTATCTTTGAACGCATTTATCTCAGTTATACGTTTTAGTCCCAGACAACCTTTATGGACCATATCTTGACTTCTGGAAATCATGTGAAGTTCATTAAGGTGTCATTTTAATCCTTAAAGCATAGTCATTGCAAATAATTAAAAAAGTAAAAATGACAAGAGCTGGCATTTACTGCTGTTTTGGGGTGTACGGTCACATTTAGAAACAAACTGAGAGAATGTACTTTGTCTTTTTGCTTGTATATACCAAGATAGAAATGACATACGGCATGGTGTTGACATGAATCATGATGAACACATTCCGAGAAGCAACATAATTTAACACATGATGTATGTGTTTATAAATGTCTTATCTATCGCAACATGATTGGTCAGGTCGTGTACTGAGCATCGGGTTTACGATTTGAGCTTTGTTTGGGTGGTGGTGAGGGCACGATGCATGCATTATTTATATCTTATCTATCACAACATGATTGGCCAGGTCGTGTATCTGAGCATCGGGTAATTAGCATCGGGTTTAGGATTTGAGCTTTGTTTGGGTGTGATGAAGGCACCATATATGCGTTATTTGTATCTTATCATAGCATGATTGGCCAGGTCGTGTATCTGCATCAGGTTTACAATTTGGTTTTGGTTTGGTGGTGGTGCATACTTTGGTGCATGGTAGCGGAACAACTATTGAAGGCATTTGAATAGTTAAATATGGGGCATGTGAGGCCTAGTGGATAAGTCCCCGACTAACGGTTTATCACCGGGCATTAAGAGTCGTGGGTTCGAATCCCGTGAGCGGCGTGTGTAGTGTCCTTGAGCAAGATGCTTACTCTCATGCGCCCTGCTTCACAAATGGGCCTAGTAGGCCTACCAGTTTTCTTCAATGCTGGGAAGGTAAGAGACTCGCGGGGAAGGTGTGGCGATCCCCTCAACACAAAATCAAAATATGGCCCAATCGCTTTGAAAGAGAGATGGGCACTCCGACCTGTGAAATACAGCCCGTCCACTTTACCTCTATTATGATAAGAGCATGCCAGAAGTGATGTTGTTAGAGGAACCCCCTATACCAAATAGTGGGAGATCCCCAGAGGAACCCCCTACACCAAATAGTGGGAGATCCCTAGAGGAACCCCCTATACCAAATAGTGGGAGATCCCCAGTGATGTAGGCCAATGATATGTATGGAAAAATACATCCAGTTACCTAGGGAGCAAAACAGGTTTACTTGCAACGAGAAATTATTTTGATGTGTCCTATCTAGAAAGGTGCTATGGACCATAGGTATCATCACTAGGGTGGACACAAAATTAGTCTGTTGCACGGGACCCGGCAGGAGGGGTGTAAAAGTCATTGCAGGGGGAAAATTTGAAAATTGGTCAAATCTTGTTTAAAACCATTCTAACATGTTCCTCTCATCATAAGGAACCAGAAAAAAGTATACTTTGACCCATCTCCGATGAATGCTTCAAGAGTTATAGCCAAAAACATGAAAGATCAAAACAAGGGTCATGAGATGGGCCTATGGGAGTCAACAATTTCAAAAGTGTCCGATTCAAAATGGTCTCAAATTGTTCGTCTTGCAAAACTGCCTGTATAAAGTTATATTTTCCAGTGTCTACGAACAACAGTTGCTATGGTTACAGGTCGATATAAGTTTTTGTTAATTGCACCAATTGGAAATAAGGAGTTTTTCTTGATACCATAGAAACGACTGATCGAAGACGTTGGAAAATATTACTTTATGTAGACAGTTTTGCAAGACGAACAATTTGAGACCATTTTGATATAAAATTGGATGGATTGAGCATGATACAAAAAGATATTGGTCGAGCTATGAGTTTTACGAAATATCGTGCGAGACGCGCAGCGTCGAGCTCGATATTTCTAAAACTCATAGCGAGACCAATATCTTTGAGTATCATGCGAAAAAATCCATCCAATTTTATCACTATTATGTTCAAAATCTGATATTTTGTATTCTGTCCGATATCCCTGACCGATATTTTTGGAAATCGGACAGCTCAGAACATAATAATGAACAAAATCGGGCACTTTTAAATTTTTTGACTCCCATAGGCCCAACATGTGACCCCTGTAAACATCTTTCATGTTTTTGGTCATATCTCAAAAACCCTTCATCAAATATGGGTCAAAGTATACTTTTCCTGCTTCCTTATGATAAGAGGAACATGTTAGAATGATTTAAAACAAAATTTGACTAATTTTGAAAGTTGCCCCCTGCAATGACTATTACCCCCCTCCTGTAGGGTCCCATGCAACAGAATGATTTTGTGCCCACCCTATATAGGGTTGTTACCTATGGTTCATAGAACCCAAATAGATAGGACACATTAAAATAATTTCTCATTGCAGTTTTACCCCTAAAATGGGGTTTTGCTCCCTAGGTAAGTCCAGACTCTCTCTGTTAAAGAATTGTGATAGTAGTGGGGGTCCTGAAATATAGGCCAAGGGGAGATATGGTACAGGCATTGCATGCGCATAGTCAGAGGTGTGTGGAGGCCAGTGCTAGTGATGTAGGCCAAGAATACTATAGTAAAACACATTATCCAGTCCAGACATTCTCTATCAAAGAATTGCAATAATAGTGGGGGTCCTGCAATGTGGGTCAGGCATAAGTACATTTTGTACTACACTTTAACTCTCAACAAAACTCTCAGCTCAGTAACCCAGCATGTTAGGCCTAGCTATAGACCTATTTTGTAACAACCAGGTGTTGTGTATGGATCCTGGCCAACTTTGTCACATCATCTGTAATAACATCATCTATCCTCCTCAGCCGCAAATTAAGACTTGGTGTCATAATATACTGACAACAGTTTCAAATAAAAATCAATTTTTAAGTTTCCCTCAAAAAGGAATTTGAATCTATTGCGGATACAAATTTTGATGTGTTGAAGTGATAGTGAACCATGGAGTTTCATGAAACACTTTGACAGGCTATCAGTATTATGCAGCATGTGAAATGTATTACATAAAGCACAAATTTGACCCATCATGTCGAAAGGTACCTTAAGGGGTGTAAGCACCTTACTCAATGTTACTTTTTTGCAAGTTTATTTTTATAGGGTCAAAAATTCGCTTTTTTCCATTTTTGGTCATTTTTTGACCTATATTTGGCATGAAAATGAGAAAATAAGCCAAAATCCTAAAAAGTAAAAATGACGCAACATCCGAGTGGGTGTTTAAAATTAAAATTCCCATTCCTAGGCCATTTAAAAAAAATGTTATTCTTAGCTTGGTTGGAAGCCCAAATGGCAAAAAAAAATGTGTTTTTCGTGATTTTCTCAAAACATCACCATCATGTTCCTTGTGAAAATTCCTTTCTGGAAATGTATACTTTTATTAACTTTAAGCACTTTGTTCAAAAGTTATGGTACAAAATAAACTTGCAAAAAAGTAACATTGAGTACCTTGCTTACACCCCTTAATACCGGCATAGTAAAATTTACGAGATACAGGCCATTGAAGCTGAGCATAGTCAAAAATCACATCCAAGGTTGAATTTCTAATTTCATCAGAAACGTTACCTTCGAAGTGTACTCTATCATATTAATCAGGCTCCAACATCCAAAACATAAGATTAATTTGTTAAAAACAAGATAAAAATCCTTTCTCCATTCAAGTTTTGCCAGTACAGAAACTTTAAACTTGATTTTCTCAGAACTATAATAGATTTCTGAATCAGCCTGATGCCTCTTACCAATTTGGATGTAACTTTGCAATCGAACATCCAATAACTAAAAGCAAGGTGTCATTTTAAAGCTTTAAATATAATCTTTCAAATGAGACCAAAAAAATCAATTTTCATTTTGGGACCCTTAAGGTACCTTTCGATATGATGGGTCATAAATTGTAAAGCTAAATTTGAAGCCAATTTATTATGTCTGAAAGGAATGGAATGCATCTATTGGTTTTCAAAATATGCTTATTGTGATGTTTTTTTAGCTGCGTGTTGAGTGTGGCTGACAGGATGCTCAACTTGGGACCTCTTGGGGTAACCCTTCAAATGGAGTATACCGTTTTTATACTTTAACTCTTAAACTAATTGCATAAACTAACAAAAGTTTTCATTTTTAGAAGCAGATTTTTACTCTGAACATGATGATGACATTAGTTTTTGACAAAATATGCCAAAAAAATGCAATTTTTGCCCCCAAAATTCCTGGAAAGCTTAACTAAAATTTGCATTTGTGAAATGTTGAATTGTTTTTGGCTTTTTGTGAATCTTGAAGCAAATGTCTAAGAAGGGTTTTCTCAATTTTTTGATTTTCATCTTGGTTTCTAAGAAAATGCCAAAAATATGTCAAAAAAGGAAAAACAAAAATCCCACCGCTGCCACCAAAGTGGCAATTTTTGGCTATATTTGGCAATTTTTCAAATTGGCTCATTCAAAATTAAGAGTAAGGGGTTTTATAACTATAGGAAAGCACCTCAAGTTTTTGGTGGGACAGCTATTCAGAACTTTAGGGTTAATTAAAGGTACATGGTCCAATTTTTCATATTTTAGTTTTCACTGTCATATGAAAGGTCACCACTTAACATGCTTCAATTTCAAATTTCAGTTAAATCGGAAAAACTGTTTTGATTTTATGAGCAATTTTGCATTTTCCATTTGCCTTTACTTTGTAAATAAATTTATGGTTACAATGAAATTATTAATTTCACTGATATCTCCTAAATGTGACATGTTTCAGCCATAAAATTTCACATGGGTACCAAAATCTCAGAAAGTTTGAAAAAATGCTTACGCAATAGGACGGGCTACTTTAAGGATCATAGATATTTTTCATAAAAGAATTGATGGTGTAGATATGGGATGTTACTGTGATAGTTTGAATTGTTCAGGCTTCACGCAATAAGTATGCAAAGCATTTCGCACTCAAATTAAAGCATGCCTGCCTGAACTTTTAATTGGCTGCTAATTGGGCACCATACCAACATGAAAGAGACCTGAGTTAGGACAAGAATTTGACTTTAAAAGGAGACAAGATTATGGAAGGCATGCAAATGAAATATTGTGTTTATCATCCATGCTCTCATTTTGTTTCAGTAAATGATTAATGGCCTATACATGTAGTTCATAAGCGTATTATGTATTACAAAAGTCAGAAATTTAAAAAAGAGAAAAAATTAAAACAAAAAAGCTATAGTATAGGAATTCTAAGCAAGAGCATACTTATAAAAGTCAGTTTATTTGGTAATTTTAATCTATTTTGTTATATTTAAAGCAATATTATAAGATTTGGTTCAAAAATATATTTCTGTTTTTCATGCGACACTTTAAGTTGTTATTTTGGTCTATTTCATGGGACACTTTAAAATGTTATTTTGGTCTATTTCATGGGACACTTTAAAATGTTATTTTGGTCTATTTCATGCGACACTTTATGTTGCTATTTTTTTTTTATTTCATGCGGCACTTTATGTTGTTATTTTTGTCTATAGTATTAATGTGTTTTGTTAATAGGTTGTTATTTTGGTTTATATACTGTATTAATAAATTTAAGCATGTTGGAACCCTATGACATTATTTCAAATAGTTTCAACCATCTTGAGAAAAACCTGTAAATAGTTCTTTTGAAAAGACTATTTACGGGTTTTAAAAAGACTATTTAAGGGTTTTGAAAGACTATTTACAGGTTTTCTGCGTAATTTATAGCCGCGTCACTTTCACGCACTGACTTACGCGCGCAACAAACTTAGACACGCAAGCCAATACGCGTTAATGGTTATAGCATTTTGTTAGTGCATTTTTAAAAAAGATTAATTAAATTAGGGCATTGGGCAAGTAAAAATTACATTATTTAATCATTTTAGAAATTTATTAATACATTATATAAAACAAATATATACTGACATTTTTCAGATCTCTGGATTAAAACTATGGTCCTTCAGTGACTAAAATCTAGCTATTTTAGTCACTTCAGGTCCATAGTTTTAACCAGAGATCTTCAAGTCAGTATATATTTGTATACTATTTCATATGACACTTTATGATGTTATTTTTTCATGTCTATTTCATGCGACACTTTAAGTTGTTATTTTGGTCTATTTCATGCGACACTTTAAAGGAGCATGGTCCAGTTGCTTCAACTTTTTTTCAAATATTTTGAGATTTAGGTACCAAAATATTGGTCATATTTTTCTCACAACCCATATGAAATTTCAGCTTTGTACCGTTTTGGAGATATGTATGAAAATGTGACTAATTATGGTAACCATAATTAATATATACAGTAACCTATAGGCGAATTTGAAATACAAAATTGCCCATAAAATCAAAACGGTTTGACCGATTCACCTGAAATTTGAAACATACACCACTTTAATGGTCATCTTTCATGTGACATTGATAATCAAATTTTGAAAAATTGGACCAAGCTCCTTTAAGTTGTTAATAATATGGTCTATAGTATTAATGTGTTTTGTTAGGTCCATTTAGGTTGTATTTTGGTCTATTTTGTATGACATTTAGGTTGTATTTTGGTCAAGTTTTTGTGACATTTTATTATGTTTCTTTGATCTATTTTGTGAGTCAGTTTAGCCTGGTTGTTATTTTGATCCATTTCTTATGACATTTTAGGGTGTTATTTTAGTTCACTTCATTTCTATGGGTTGTTAATTTTGATCGATGTCATATTAAGTCAGCGTGTTTTTGATCTTTTTTGTATGTAACTTTAGGTTATTGTTTTGGTCTATTTTATAAGTCATTTTAGGCGCTTGTGGCCTATTTTTACAGGGAATAGCACTAATAGATGCTTGCCAGTACTGATGCTTTCTCTCTCTTTTTTCCCCTTTTTCTAGTGGTCTCCAGCATGTAGATACAGTTGAATTGACTGCTGACAGAGGCTACCTGCTGTGGACGAGTCCAAGGGGCTCGATTGAAGTCAAGTTCAAATACGGCAAATCGGGTGAAGATTTCAGGTACGTCTTAAATGGTTGGGTTGAAATTCTACATGTGATCAGATTGGATGGATATAAGAGATGCTGCTGGCTATATCTACTGTGGATAGGTCCTAGAGCCGACCCAATTGAAGTCAATTTCAATTTCAATTTTTCAGTCTCAATTTAAAAAGTCAAATTCAAGTACGGCAAATCAGGCGAAGATTTCAGGCACGTCCTAAGTGGCAGGGTCATTGAGATAACAGGGGTGCCAACTTGCTATCTACTGTGGACAAGTCCTAGAGGCTCAATTGAAGTCAGATTTAAGTACGGCAAATCAGGCGAAGATTTCCGGTATGCCATAAGTGGCTGGGTCACTAAGATTTATAATATGTAATCAGAATAGATGGTTATTAAGCCTATAAGAATGCATGCTGGCTATCTACTGTGGACAAGTCCAAGAGGCTCAATTGAAGTTAAAATCAAATACGGCAAATCGGGGGAAGATTTCAGGTATGATCTAAGTGGCCAGGTCACTGAGATTCTTTATTTGATCAGAATTGATGGTTAGGCCTATAAGTAGGAATGCTTCCTGGCTTTCTCCTGTGGATGGGTGAAGATTTCAGGTACGTCATAAGTGGTTGGGTTGAAACTCTGCATGTGATCAGCGTGAATGCTGCTGGCTAACTTCTGTATATAAATCCAAGAGGCTCAATTTAAGTCCAATTCAAATACGGCAACTTGGGGAAAGATTTCAGGTACGTTCCAGTGGCTGAGTCATTGAGATTCTGTATGCGAAAGGGATGCTGACCGGCAGAATGGATGGGTATAAGGGATGCATGATAGATATCTACTGTAGATGAGTCCAAGATGCTCAATTGAAGAATCACAAGTATAAATAAGGCAAATCGGGAGAAGATTTATAAAGCATATAAAGAATATGGTAGGGCATCATGAGTGTTGTAATCCAGGTTGTTTCAACCACGTTTGGTTATTTGTTGTTATGCACAATACTTACGACAGGGTGTCAGCAAAGCCCTCTTAGAAATGAAGCCTTAACTAGTGGACATTTGTTGCTATCACCAATCATGCAATCTATATTCACATAATCGGTTTATAGATCATCTTTTAAGTTTTAGAAATTTCATAAGAGCCGAAGTCCTCACTCTTCTGAAGCTATGTGCAAACTTGTCAAACAGCTAGAATTTTTCAATCTATCATAATTAATTTCCTGTTTGTTTCCTTCCAGTTGTTACATTGATCCCCAACATCAAGGCGTCAAGATTTATGAAATCCGCGGCTACAGAAAAGAACTCGTCGTAGACGGAAGACAACCGATCGGAAAGAACACAAATCGCCATCACATGATGAACAGCCCCGTAAGGACGGGCGAAAACAATTTTGAATTCCGTTCTCGTGATGGTGAGGTCACACTACAGCTGGAAGTTACAAGGGACTATGACATTGAAACCCCAAAGGCGTTTAAATTCAACTATGTGCTGGCATTGTAGCAGACTTTGTGAAAGACTATGACATTCAAACTTAACTATGTGCTGGTATTTTAGAAAACTTTGGAAGAGACTATGATATTCAGAAAATCTATAACATATATCATGTAAAATGCTGGACGTCCATGAAACTCAACTGTTCAAACATTCTGTGCAGCTGCCATTTACCATTGACCACTAATTTCAGATTAAAACAGTTAAAAACTTGAATGCACCAGCATCATTCAAAGTTTGGAATCTTTCTAAATCTCTTTTTATATTTCAGCATCAAACACGATCAGATTTAACTGTGTGCAGGTATTGCAGCAGATTTTGCAAGACTTTCTTAATAATTATGTGCCAAATGTTTCATGAGAGAATATGACATTCGAAATGGTGCACCTTTACATTCATAACAACCTTTAGCAGAAGCCCCTAAATTTAGTTGATGTTCATTATACGATGTCTTTTTAATCCCAATAACATAGTCTTTGCAGATAAGTGAATTTGACATGAGGCTTTATCTACAGCACCTTTTTGATCCTGTCAAATTTTGTAACAAACATAACCAGCCGATAAACTGATAGCTGTATAGTTTTGTTACAATATCAATACCACTTGGAAACAGTTGAATTTTATACACAACATGTTGACATATTTATGCAAATAAGGCATATCAAGGGCTTAAAGCTGGGTCACACTATGATGAATAGGGGAAACGATAAGCTGTGAATTATACATTTCCTTTGTAAAGTCATTGCCCAGTTTTATGTCAATGATCGATGACGAAATCACAACGGCAAGGAACGAAACTGCAACGACTTATCATTGTGACATTGGCTTGCGAAGGATGACGAATGTTCAGATCGCTTATGAGTATTTGCGACCATCTTGTTGCCCTGTGTTTATGATGAGGGTCATTACCATCTGTCAAAAAATATAGCTTGATTTCATTTTTCGTTGTTTTAGCCAATCATTCATCATCTTACAACGGTGATCATCATAGTGGTAAGCCAGCTGCGGCTCTATCTGCATTTCTGACGACATTGATTGATAAAAAAACTGAAGATTTGTAATGATTGTAAAACTCCAGAAAAGTTACCTATAATGGGTATTAAATTTTCCATCTATTGTTGTTGGATTTAATTTGTGAACGCATTTCTGTAGCAAATACGCAGAGGTCTCTGACGCGAGCGTACATTTTCAAGGTTGCTTTGTGCATGTCAACGCTCAAGACTTAGAGTACGCGTTCACGAATTAAATCCATCAATTATAGAAACTAGCTACCATCAAATCTTGTGTTCTCAAACGCAGATACGGCCTTAAAGCACTAGATATTCTTTTTACATATATAAAATTTTCATTCAGAATTTTCCAAATGCTGCAAACGTTTTACACAAAAGTGTACCCCATGAAAAATATAGAACAAAAATGTCCATTTAGAATGACAATTTACACCATGGTAAAATTGGATACCATGAGATGAATTCTGAATGAAAATCTATACAAACTACAAAATGATGAGTAAAGTGTATGTCGTACTTAAGCCCTTGATAATGTAACACCTTCAATGAATGTCTTCCAAACAAATTGTACAAACTGTAAAATTGTATATTATTAGTATCTTGTTATATAATGAATTATTAAACAGAATTTTCACACATGGTAGAACCTACAAGAATTTGTTAAAGCAATATTATGAGATTCAACTAACAGGACGCCCTTAAACTGCATTAAGAGCCCAGTGATTTCATCACTTCAACATTTGAAATTTAAAAGCGCACTGTGACTTACCGTATAGCGCATGGAAAGACTGTGTATCAAGTATTATTGCATTGGTGAAATCGCCGGACTCTGAATACACCATTTGGAGAACCTGATTGAGTTTGTTTTAGTAGATACAGACACCTCCAAATGATTTGCCAAATTAAATTTGGGGTCCTGAATTAATTCCATATATCTAGGAAAGTACACATGTGCATTTGGCACTTTCCTTCAGGCCAAAACAAATTCAGAGAAAATAGGCATACAAATGCTCCAAGTCATAATGCATCATTTTAAAATCTCATTTTGAGCCAAATCTTGTTATATTGCTTTAAAGTAACATGAAAGTGGCGTGCACACCCCCCCCCCCCCCCCCCCCCCCCCCCCCCCCATCACAAGA
>JXSR01S000169.1:23636-39747 GCA_000969725.1 Ophiothrix spiculata
TATTTTATTGGTGGTTCCCAGCTTCTTACATTGACTTCAACACACTCAACACTTTTTAAAAAATCTTCAATGACACCTTAGAATCAAAAACGGGTCAGGTGACAGGTTCCCTATTAATTTAGGTGCACCAACTGGCGACTGTAATGCCACTGTAAAGGGATGGAGTCAATGTGCTTGTACCAAGAGAAATAATGGTGTGAGTTGGATAATATAGGTAAATGAGGAGGGGGTGGATTATACCCCTCAAAAAAAATAGTAAGAATGCTAAAATTGATTAAATTATTATAATTTTATAACCCATCATATATAATGAAATCGGCCAAGTGTGACCTACCGTAGGGTCAGTAGGTCAATTTTAAAATGTACATTCCAATACAAATGTATAGGAATATTGGATACAAAAAGCCATTTATCTCATAAACGGAACAAGTTTTTCATTTTAATCAAAAATTCAAGTTATTGTGTTTTTGCTCCTTTACAACCACATCAACTTTTAAAAAGGGACCCCCAGGAGTAGAGTGCACCCCAGCTGGTCCCAATGAGCAGGACTTGGGCCCTTACATGGGGTCATAATGTCAAACACTTTGTTTATTTTTGGATACACTTATACCCCTGAGTACAACATTTTGCTGTTAGTTTACCTATTGAAATGGTCTCTCCTGTGGTGTTGGATGTGCAGAAGTCCTCTTACTAGTGGGTGGGGCTTTACCCCTCAACCCCCACTAGGGTCCCCTCAGTGCCCTCATCTACTTGAGTTGCAATAATAAATTACCAACTCCAGGAAGTATGCACATGCTCACTTTCTTTACAATACATGGCTTATGAAAAGTATGAAAATAATGTTTCCTTGGCTTTTAATTTGTTAAAATCTTTTCAGCTTCAAAGCACCCCCTTGAACCCCAGCTAGGGCCCCCTCCCCCTGGACCTCCGACGAACGCCTCGCGCGTCTTTTTGTCCTGATTTTAGGTTTCACAATGTTGGCAGGTATGCGTATGTGACTGCCAACCACAAGCCTCCAGTAGAAAGTCAGCCGGCTACACTCAAGTATAATGTTGAAGGCATAGCGTGAGTCTGCGTGACCACAGTTTTTCAAAACACCCCTAAGGGTAGAGGGTTCTGAAGCCAAAATATACCCTTTTCCCCTATTCACACCCTAAATCGGGATTTTATCAATACTTTTTTCACATTAGGATTTGAAAAAGTACCCTATTTCTTGAAAATTGCCTCAAAATTACTGTTTTTGATACCCTAAACGGTGTCACCTGATTCACCCTTCAATCCTCAAAAACAACCCTATTTCATCTTTTTCTTGGTCACGCTATGCTTGCAACATTATATTTGAGTGGCCCCCCTAGTAAAATTTGTTTAATTGCAGATTCAAAAAGAAAATGACGCTTATTTAAAATTCATACAACACAGAGGAATAGAGTTGCTGTTCTGCAAAGCATGACATGTCAAGTATACCTAAAACGGAGAAAATGAATGTTAAATTTTTAATATTATGCACATTTCAAATGAGATTAAATTTAAGAAAAGTTTCAGATATTTTAGAGTTGAAATAAAAGTTGATATTTTGGTAAGGGTTGTAGAGTGCGGCATGAAAGCCTGCAAATATCACAATCTTATCAGAATACGACTTAATGTATATATATATATTGTACTGCACACCTTTGTTTCTAAAACAGGTAAATATTAGATCTTAGCCAGATCTCTCGACCAATCACCCCTCTGTCTACTATCCTACACACCATTGCCCCCTCTCTCTGTCTAATATATTCCTTTGCCCAAATCAATAGAGTAACTAACCCAGTCGTGAGTCTCAGCAACGAGTCTGGGGCGGCACTAACGACGACGTATTTCACACATAAACAGGGGGAGGAAATTAATATAAACTGGAATAGCTGATCATTAAACCATTCCGATCATTATATTGTGATACAATTGCATGTCAGCTTGCTGGTCGTGATAAAAAATTTCAACAACTCACTGTATCTCTTTATACAGGAGCGTACCGTTGTTGATTCGTGATGAATCCACAGTTGATATTCAAATTAGCGCGTCACGCACGGCACGGCGTTTACGGAAGTGCGTTTACGCAGTACACAAAAGTCGGCGCACTGATCATCGCGCATCGGGCACATACGTGCAAAAGCCCGGTGCTTGGGAAACATTGATAACGTCAAAGCAGCAAACATTCACACATTAGCATTTTGCTTCAGATATGCTAACTATTTTTTTATGAAGATGAGTAAGCCTAGGCCTATCTCTGTTAAATTGAAAACATTTAGAATATAATTCATACGTTTTCAGGGCGCTTTTCGTTGTTGAAAGGTATTCAAACACGCCACAGAGTTGTTCATCGCGAATCAACAACTCTGCATCCAATGCGTCTGCGTATTTTTATCACGCTCAGGTGGCTAAAGCCACCCTCGCGCAATAAAAATACGCAGACGCATGGATGCATCGTTGTTGATTCGCGATGAACAACTCTTGTGGCGTGTTTGAATACCTAAATACATCGCTCTAGACCAGAGCTTGGTAAATATAGGACATTTAATAAACACAAACTAGCCCGAGTCATAAAACGAAACAACCATGACAATGTAGCTTTATGCATGGAGGAAGTATCCTGTAAATTTCATGAAATCAAGAAATTGTGTTTGTTTGCTAGACAAAAATAGGTCTAAAATTGTTAAAATAGTGGGTTATAGCGCCTTCTATGATCATTTATCTACTGACTTCTATGTAAAATACCACTTTACATAAAGTAGTGTATCTTGAAAACACAATTTTTGGTATGGTACCATTATCAGATAGTAAATGTTTATTACTCTTTTATTATTATTTTGTGTTACGACACAGGCGATTCAAAATAAAATGTCCGCCAAAAACAAAGGTGTGCAGCTCAAAGTGAAAAAAAAAGCTGACTTAACTGGACATCTGGATGATGAAGTTACAGCAGTAAATTTGTACCTTGTAAATAATGTAAATCTTAATTTATTAATACTAGAAAGTATTTCTAAAACAAAATTATTGTACAAAGTACCGCATCTGATTTTCAAGATCACATTTTATCAATCCATGAGAAAGGCTGAATCCAGTAGAGTACTGGATCAAACAGCACAGGTCGATGGATCAAACGGCGCAGGTGTATGGATCAAATCCAAAATTCATTGAATGATAAAAAATGATATGCGAGTCATCGCGGCAAAAGGACGCAGTTGCCCTCTCCTACATGTAGCTCATTGTAGCATTATTTGATGCGTACTTTAATACATTAAATATGCTACAATGAGCAACATGCACAAGTCGACTAATGCATCCTTTTGGTGCGGTGGCCCACATTTATCATCAGTTTTATGGGTATTATATATGGAACAAATAATACATATATTCAAATCAAAATTTAGGGTTCAAGAGCAATGATGCGGCTGCATGAAGCTGCATCGCATCTACCAGTGCTGACCATACCCCGGCTAGATCAAACCGGGCTGCTTGATCCAGTAGCCTGTTGGATAACAATTACTACTTGTTTTACAAAAGAGAAACACAAATTTTATTTGAAATAAATGAGTAATTAGAATAAAACATGTAGAACCTGTGTAGTGATTGACTATATCTTGATCATCACCAAGGGGCACGAACAATGCTTCAATGAAAAGCAATTTAATCATTCAATTTATGGGCTATAAAATGCAACCTTTACATAATTTCCAACTATCCCTTAAACCCAAGAAAATGACACGCAAAAATTGGAAAAAAAATCTGGGACACCCTGTATATCTTAATTTCAAAATATAAACAATGTCTCAATCAAATTGTGATTTCAAATCAATCAAACATTTAAAGTAAGACAAACAAGTAAAATAACCATATTTCACATTTTAATAGAAAGTCAAGGTGCGCATCATACAAACATATCACACACTATGCAATGCACATTGTCGCTCAATGTTACCTTTTGAATTCAAACACACAATTCACTTATATGTGACCTGCTCTGTCGAAACCCGGACAAATCCATTTTTCAAATTTTACCAAATTTAAAATGGCAAAATTATAAGCTTTCTGCTGATATATCATATTCCATGGTTACTCAATGTTTTTTCTGTCAAAAGTAACATTAAGGTTGACAATTCTTTTGTCTTCTATTGATCTGTGACAAGTTTATTGGGCTATTATCTCCTTAAGTGTTCTGGTGACTTTGTCCAGGTTTCGTGGGAGCACGTCACATATAATACTTTGCTCTCAGCCAATAGGATTCAAGGATAAACATCAAATATAATATGATCAATTGTTTGGAACCAGATCGCACGTGTTTGGCTAATTATGCAAGACACAATTAACATCAGTTTTCTTACGAAGTGTATAAATAAACAGCCACAGGTATCAAACAATTATTTTACAATAATTCAGTAATTGTTTTGATATTAATCTTTATATCATGATTAGGCCTAAACAGGATAATAGTTTGATTGGCGTAACATAAAAAAATAATTAGGGTAGGTAGGTCGGGTTTTTCTTTTTTTTTTTCTTTTTCTTTTTTTTTGGCTTTAAAAATAACAATAAATAACCACAGGACACACAGATTAATGGAGCAATAACATTTTATGTTCCAAACTGTCATTTTTTATAACAATCTGGACTTTTAAATAGCCTGAAAGTGGAAAGTATGTTGTTGCCACGCTTAATTTACCATTTTTATCATGTACACATGAAAAATAAAAATAAAAAAGTCTAGGGTCGGCACCAAAAATAGGGTCGGTCGGGTTACGCCAATCAAACAATTATTTTTTTAGGCCTTATATAAATTGTGATCCTACACCACACACAAGCATCAAAAGAAACCATATGGTGACATTTTAACATCTTTAAATGAACTTGCATAGATTTTTCCCACTAATTTTAACATTTTTTACATGAATCAATAGAAATAGTAATAACCTACCAGTATTTTTCCATGATTTTAATGAATATAGGAGAACATTGCAATTCTTTACCAACTTTAATTTTTGTCGCCCACGTAAAAAACGGTGTGAAAACAGTGTTTCTAGTTTCAAATCTTGAAAGGAAATTGTATCTCTTTTAAAATGTATTAAATTATCTCCAGAAGCTTTGCTTGATCTTTTATCTGGTAAATCCATCTGAGGTACAAATTTAGGATTTGGAAAACACAGGATAGTCACACCACCATTACAGAATGATATATTGAAAATTTATTCTCTCTCAATTTGAGCCATTTCTGTATAATTTTTTGTACTTTTGGATTCTACTACACGTTGAAGCTTTATTTAGAGCATTTCCATAAGTTTTTAAGTGGAATCTAGGCTAGTTCCTTTAAGCACATTGTAAACTTTAAATGCGTTTGTTCAACTTGAACCAGTCATTAATGCAGGAAACTTTATTCTGGGCTACGAGTGAAATAATTTAAAAGTTGTCATTCCAGAAGTTAAATTTTTGTTGCAGATTCACAGCCTTTCAGAACACCTGCAAAATTTCATTATTAGGCATAAAAAAAAAAACAAGTTTGTTTCCTGTCGGTGGTCAAAAAACCTAAATGCGAAATGCGTTTTTTTATTTTTTTTGTTTTCTTTTTTTTCTATTGTTCAAGAGGTGCTAAATTTTGATTGAAAATTCGCATGGTTGATAATTTTTTCAGTAAGAAACCTGTCCGGTTTCAAGTTTTTGTTGAAAAGAAAACACTTCTTTGGTAAAATTTTTGCAATTTTCCCCGTTCTTTTTATCAAATTGGCTTTTTTGATTTTCGTTTTCTAAAATATCAAATAAAAAAGTGAAATGCGCAGATAATGACGCCAAAACGAAATGCGCGCGGCGCACGGGAAACAAACTTTTTTTTTTTTTTATGCCTTAATCTAAACTAATTCATACACGACAATGATAAGAATAAAATTGCAAAGAAATTAAACGGCATTATTATTTACAAAAACGTGTTTGCTATTTCAATAAAACATGAAAAATACAACCATCCATCATCCCATGTTAATCATTGTAATTTAGATTACCTTTGTTTTAAAATGAAACTTGCCATACAAGCGCAAACATGTTACGCATACATATAATTGTACCAGCCACTATGCGATACGCAGTGTGTAACTAGACGAGATTAATGAATGCGTATAAGTAACCAACTGTCCAATTAGATTTACAATTTCAATGCATACTTAACGCAGAGTGTATGAATTGAAAATAGCGAATGCAATAGATCTTATACAATAAATGGACGGAACACTTGTGCATACGGTAACTGCACATGTATTGCATATACGAGGGATATCAAAAAGATTTTAAAGATCACCAAGAAGAAATACAGCTAGGAACATAGTTTTATTATGTGACACTTAAGTCATCTGTACATAGCTACTGTGCAAAGTAGCACATTTCTCCCACTGAAAACTGACAGTTTACAGGCCAACTTTGTAGAGTGTTTTGCTAAAGATCAGCATTTTCAGGTCGGCAATGCTTTATTACGTGTTTGTGATATCATTTATTGACAGATTGCCATAATTTTGGTATCAATGGAAAGAGGAGATCCTAACTTATACTATGATATCAAACTTCTAAACCTTGGGATATCATCATAGAATTATTGGAATCACCCTTAAAGTGCAAGGATTCAATCATGTCACATTTCTTTCGTTTCTCCTTGCAGTTTTATCTTGTTAGCATAGACTTATGGTTGACATCTATCGACACCTGTATAAATGGCATTTTTGCACCACATTGTACACAAGAACAAGTAACCATCCTGACAATAGTTCATTGACATTTTCTTCTGGGTGATCTTTAAAACTATTAGATACCCCCTCCTATATCATATATATAAACGCATATAATATTAAATAATTAAATCCTGGACGGATCATATGCATAATAACGTCATCTCTATTATACACATATATACAATATTCAATTGACGGAAATAAGTTAATTATAATCATAATGATATAATTTATGTACAGAATTATAAAAATATTTATTATTATACATAATGTAAGGATCAGTCAAAAAAATCCAAAAGGTTGAGACTCAACCCCCAAAACAGTTAGGCATGTATTCACAAAAGTTATTCCAGGAGTAACTTTATACCTGGATTTTGCTTTCTTGGATTAGAGATAACCCACAGTCCTGAACTATAGTTAAATTAAAAAAGTTGAATCATTTTGTTCTTTGTTTGCGAATGCCAAATGCCTACATCAATGGAATGAAAATAAAGTTATTCCAGGATTAAAGTCATTCCTCTTTTGTGAATATGGACTTAAGTTATTTTGACCTAACACATCTTGTTATGCCATGTTTGACTGCTTCGGAGGCCCTCACTCATCAGAAACACTCAGCAATAAGCCAGAATAACTTAATGTATAATTATATACTGACTGCCATGATTTGATAGTAAATAGTTTTAACCAAATGCCAGTTCAAAAACAAAATTAGTATATAAAACAAATATTGACTGCTCTTTTATTCTGCCAATTCTAAAAACTATTTCCCGTCAGTGATCTTGGAACTACAGGACTATTTCCCTCGACTTTCATTCTTGGGAAATAGCGTACAGTCTCAGAATCATTTCGGGCAAAAGTTTTTACCATTGCCCTCATGAGCAGTCAATATTTGTACACTAATATTGGCATTAGGCAATGAAGACAACATTTCCTGAATTTCAAAACAATTTCTGGAAAAGAATACTTATATTTTCTTTTATGCAGAAAAAAATTCCTAAAAGCAAGGCATTTTCAGTCAAATTTCCTGAAAACCTACATCCCTTTCTTACTTACGAACGATTTGCGTTTGAGAAACCAAGGTGTGTAAAGGTGGTTTCAGAGTAGCTGTCCTTGGGGCAGACGACTAAACATTTGCAATTTTGAGTTGTCGTAATGTAGCACAATAAATGTGCATATTGTTGCAATGGTCTGTCGCAAGAAAAGTTGAATTTATTCCAACTCAAAGTAACGTGTCGTTGCGACCATCATGACAAGGAAATCGATATATCGGCTTGTCGTGCTTGCCGCAAGATTTTTCTGATGTGACAAGGTTGAGTGTGCGCACTTTGAATTTTTGACATCACGCTTGTTGTACGACCACCATGACAGACTTTGAAACCAGCTTCATTGTACTGGTCAAAATTTAGGCTAATTACGATCAGCCATTCAAGGCGGACCGAGTGACAGTGAAGTGCGTAGACCCTTGTGAGGGTACCAGCGTACGCATGCGCTCCACTTCACTTACTTGTTCTGAACGTATGGCAGGTAGACTTTCTTTACTGCTTCTTCGTGCCTCCAATTAATATCAGCCTTTCGCGATTGTAGCAAGAAATTAGCATAATCGCGCCTCTGCTGTACAGCTTCCAACGTTAGCTCTGGTTGCCAATGCACGGGTTCTCTAACACATGAGGGAGTCGCGCCTGGCTTGACCTTGATCTTGGCTAGCTGCGGTTTTGGCTGGCCGATCTTGGCGAGGTTCTCGTCAGCTTGCAGCAAGACTGAGTTGTGGTACCAATTGTGTGTACTTTGCATGTGGTCCTTGTACTCACGATGTGTTTCATTCAAGCTGAACAAATTTAAAAAAAAAATCACAGATTTTGTTCACAAGATCTGTTTATATTTTATTTCATCATCAATTCATTCATTGGGAACAAAATTACAAACACAGAAACAAAGACAGCAGAGTGAACTTTATAGATTTATCATGAGTTATTGTACAGTGGTATATTTTCACTGGGTTAATTTTTTGTGATGTTTTTCATTTCAGTGGGATTTAAATTCATATTTTCAAATTTAAATACATTAGGGTCAATATAAAAATTAATATTTCTGCTGGGTTTATAATATGTGATTACCTGTATGACTGGAAAAAGAATGAAAATTGAACGCTTGCGAAATATCCAACTATAAAGTAAAAGTTTTAAATGTTTAGTATGCTTTTCAAATGTTTAGTAATGCAGACATTTATACCAAAAATATTCAAAAATTAAAATAAAGATGAACAAGCATACCCTACCTTCACCTATATAATATAACTGGATTTTTCATTTAGATCAATTCATGATTCGCTGCGGGTAGGTCGTCACAATCATTTCACTTATTTAGTGGCAGCCTTTTCAGGCACACGTCATATCGGTACTTAGATTGTAATATTTACCCCTTTGCAGCTTGCCATATCCTGGGTGGGGGCAGACTCTGATGGACAAATCTATAGTTGTTGGATTTAATTCGTGAACGCTTACTCAGAGCCTCGTGCGTAAACGCGAACTAAACAACCTTGAAAATATACGCCCTGCGTCAGGGATCACTGCGTACTTGCTATCAACACGCGTTCACGAATTAAATCCAACAACAATAGTGACAGTTTTAAGTGCTGGAGGAAAACCGGAGCACCTGGAGAAAACCTGCGAAGGTAGTATCGAACCCGGGAGTGCGCTAACCTGCTTCTATATACAAGTCTTGAAACCAAACTAGCAACATACCTCTTAGCTAGGATTAACTTCTCCTTCATCTCTGACGAGTTGACAGACTGACTCCACCAAGGGGTTGACAAGGAAATCTGTTTAGCAGAAGAACAAAATAGGATTGGATTTTAGTTTCAACAATGCAAGGTATTTGTAATGTATTAGGCCTTCTTATCTTTGTAATTCAATGCAGTTCAAGGAAGTTAAAAAAAAGGGGGAATTGGAACTCGCCGCCATTTTGATTTCACCGCCGTGTAAATCCTATGGGACAGCAGCCATCTTGGATTGTCGCTCATGGTGGTCGAGTTATTGTACCTTCAGCATTTTACGGCTCCGCGTGCCACACTTCTAGTCTTCGCAACAGATTAGCGGGAAAATTGGCGTTTTTTGATCAGCAAGTCGCAATACACGCTACTTGAAACGCAGACATGGTTTGTGCGTGAAACAAAATGCACACGCTGAATATGCGTCAAGTGAAAATTTACACAATCTGCCTGGATATCAGGCCAAACTCAAAATATATCCAGAAGTACAACAACTCTGCTCCATGAGCAACAAAAGATGGCGTCGTATCCTGATTCCCCTATAAAAATTCCTTGATGCAGCCTTACCACTATGGCTGCAGATGTAAAGTATTTTGGCCCCCGGTATTCATTTTTTTATTTTCAAGTGGGTACCCGGGACTCAAATAAATATTATGGTTCCAAAATGTAGCTTGGAAAAAGAACAAGTGTCTATTAGGTCTATTATCCACAAGCAACTGAATACGCCAGAATAAGAACATCCCAACTCCAATAGCTCCCTTTTGTAAATTATATTTATACAATATAAATGCATACAAATTTCTGAAATTTTTTTCACATCACCAAAATAGCATTTCCATGTCAATGTCCTAATCACATTGTCACATTTGACCTTGTAGTTGACTTGTTTAGACATTGTTAGATACTTGTTATAGTACATAGTTGCTATAATAAACAGCCATAATAAGAACACCCCAACTCCATGTGCTCCCCTCTGCAACTAAATGCTAGGAAAATTATCTAACAAAGTCAACTACAAGGTCAAATGTGACATTATGATTTGGATAAAAACAAGGAATTGCTTTCTAGTGATTTGAAAGCATTTTCAGAGATTTATATCCATTTATATTTTACATAACTTAACAGAAGGCAGCTCATGGAGTTGGGATGTTCTTATTCTAGCGTATTCAACTTATTACATTGCATGTACATGTTTAAGGATTTTCTTAGATATTGAAATATCATCAGCCCATCATTTACCGGATCACATCTGGCAAGTAATGCATGCACTGTTCTGTGAGTATTAAGTGCAAGTAAGTGAATTTGGCACCCAGGACTCAAAGCTAATGAGCAAGACTTGAAACCAGGCTTACTAACTACACTGTATTAATAACCACTGTGGACCAAGTTATATAAAATCCATTCAACATGTTATTTCTATACATGCAAATAAATAAATATAGTTAGAAAGAAGCATGAAGGGTCTAGGCTAACCCCCTTTACTGTGAATTTGAATATTTAATTTCTAACCTGATCCTTGGATAATGCGACAGGATTCAATGACGGCAGTTTCTTCGCTGTAGGCGCAGGTGGCGGTAGAGGTGTATACGCCCTCAACGATGGAGTAACTGTCCTGACGGTACTGGCTGATCTCAGTGCAGACTTCAATGGTGTCTTGCGGGCCGACCGTAAAGCTGATGGTTTACCGCTGCTCCCGAGATATCGCATGTCGAGACGATTCAGCATGGCGTGACCTTTGTCACCCATTAGTGCACACAGCGTTTGGAGGCCAGAGTTCAAAAGAAGTCTGAAATGATAAACGAAAAAAGATTACAAAAAAAACTTGGGCCATTTTACAGGATGGCTGTAATGATACACTTTTCAAACAGCAACATGTTGGATTGTTAAAAGTTCAGACATGTTGGTACAATATATCAATATCGATATGTTAGTAAATTAGCAACTCTCTCTTCAAGGAGGGAAGAACATTAAATTTGCTTATTCTATATCCAAATCTGCTCGAACTTGCAATTTGCTTTCTCCTAGAAGGATTCATGGAAGAAAGTTTAGGAGTGCCAGAATTTACACCAAACTGCCTGCTCGTCCACTGAGGTTTTCTAGGAGTCCTATTCCTTATTACATCAATTTGTTGTATATTGCAATTCAGCCTCAAGGCTGCCATGTTATATGATCTTATAAATCTGAAATCTTAATCTATAACACAGTATCCACTCGTTCAAATTCAATTTTTGCCATTTGACAAACACTTTTTAATATATATCCTTATATTAATAGTTTGACAAATCCTCACACTACCTATTGAACTTACTTGTTGTTAGACTTAGAGGTAGGCCTACCGTAAAACTTGCTATTAAGAATAGTCTAGCTATGTTTTGACTCTAAAGAGCACTGACAGATCTGAAACTCCCTACTCCATATCTTCCTTAAATAGTTCACTCCCAGCAGCACTAGCTTGTTGTTAGAGGTACCATTAAAAATGAGTAAGCTTCCATCGAGTTGAAATCCGAGACTGGCTAAGAATGGTCTGACTGTTTGACTCCAAAGAGCACTGACAAAACTGAAACTCCCCACTCCATATCTCTCTTCAAAAGTGCACTCCCCATTGAACTTACTTGTTGTTAGAGGTACCATTAAACATGAATAAGCTTCCGACGAGTTGAAATCCCAGACTTGATAAGAATGGTCTGACTGTTTGACTCCAAAGAGCACTGACAAAACTGAAACTCCCCACTCCATATCTCTCTTCAAAAGTGCACTCCCTATTGTACTTACTTGTTGTTAGAGGTACCGTTAAACATGAGTAAGCTACCGACGAGTTGAAATCCGAGACTGGCTAAGAATGGTCTGGCTATGTGTAATGACCAAAAAAGCTCTGACCAAACAGAAACTCCCCACTCAATATCTCTCGAACGAAGCACACTCCCGTTTGTACTTACTTGTTGTTAGAGGTACCGTTAAACATGAGTAAGCTTCCGACGAGTTGAAATCCCAGACTTGATAAGAATAGTCTGACTGTATGACTCCAAAGAGCACTGACAAAACTGAAACTCCCCACTCCATATCTCTCTTCAAAAGTGCACTCCCTATTGAACTTACTTGTTGTTTGAGGTACCGTTAAACATGAGTAAGCTTCCAACGTGTTGAAATCCCAGACTTGCTAAGAATGGTCGGGCTATGTTATGACTCCATATAGCGCTGACGCCTGCATCTGTGACTTTCAGTTGAATTTCTGGCATATGTTTCGTAAAACTCAGCTGCGTTGGGGAAGAAAGAGAAACAATATAACAATGTCATATCCAGAGCGTAGGTCAATTCTGCTTCGGAACTCGTAAAAATAAAGATAGGTCAAATTCCTTGGAGTCAAGTGGGTGATATTTTAGCTTGTATTTAGACAGTTGCTGATAATCAAAATTGAGACACAATTGGGATAACACTTAACTGCATAAGGTACCCCACACTTCCGTTAGTGCATAAGGGGGGGGGGGGGGTTCCATGGTACCCTTTTATAAAAACCACATGCCCACCCGAAATTTTTAATAATCTTAACACCATAATATGGGTACACTAATCACAACCATATTTCAGGAAAAAAATATGAAATATACGTGCCATTTCAAAATGGCGGCCAAATAACGGATTTTTGTTTTGCGAAATCTTGTTTTTGGCCAATATTTGAAAAACCCACTTCCCAAAGGAATTTTCCAATGAAATTTGGCTTAAATTTGGAAGGAATACGATGACATTGTTGAAATAAAATTTGGAAAATTTACTAGGGCAGTTTTATGGGCAAATCATTTTTTTTTTGCACCTCCAAATGCTAATTTATGCTAATTAGCTCAAAAACGACGTGGTCGATTTCATTTTTTTTGCCAAAAGAAACGCAACTACTATTTAGGCAATTACAAAAAATAACAGCCCGAAATATTGCGGCGTTAAAATGTGAGAACTGAAAAACCAAATGTTGGATACCATGGTTCCCCCCTTATACAGTTAAGTGATAATGTTATGGTTAGAAAATGCAACAAGCTATACAAATTTTTAAATATCACCGTATTCTGATATTTACCCTCGTCTATCCTGGGGGGGGGGGGGGTTCATGATTGCCCCCTAAGGCTTTTTCCCTGTTGCAAAAAATGCAACAGCAACTGATCAAAAGCATTTATGTATCAGTAATCAATTTTTATATCCTTTGCAGTCATTTTAATAAAAACATATATTATGGGGCAACACTTAAGGTGGGGTAAGGTTGGGGTAAGATAGGTTGCAAAAAAGAGTGTTGGGAAAGGGTTGATGAAGCTATGTGAAATTATAAGTTCTAATTTAAAAAAAATATCTCCATGTTATTAAAGGTGTATATAGGTTCCAATCACTTTCTCATCCCCAGGGCTCAAGTGGAAGCAATTGCATTTGCACTTCCAAATTCCAAATAGCTTTGAGATATAGAAAAAAGTGTAAACTGGTATACATATTTTCCATTTCTTATGTATCTACATATCAGCCTCATCCCCAGGGTTGCCTCTGAAGAGTAACAAGAAGTAAACCAATGGTGAAACCTCACAAAATACATTTCAGAGGTCAAGGCCAATTAATTGAAAGTAGATTATACACATGTTCAGATATGAACCTGCACCTTTAAGCTTAAACTCATTATCTGACATTTAGTACTTTTATAGCCAAACTTTGATTTGATGGCCATTTTGCCCAAAACTGTGATTTGCTGGATTGGAAGCACTTCATCTTCATGATGTCATAATTACGTTAATGCCTTTACCGATTTTGACAATCTTGGTATCATTGGATAGGAGATGCCCATACCAAACCATTGTAGCAAAACCAAGTTAATAGGGTTCATTTTTAAAAATTAATGGGGGATGCAACAACCCCCTTTGGTAGATATGATACAAAATATAGTCTAGTCGGACAAGGGTTAGCATATGTATTGTACCTGTACTTAGGCTTGGCATCCAAAGACATTCGCTCGCCCGAGTGACATTCGCTCACCCTACCAAGAAACCTTTGCTCCAACGGGAAGCGACATTTGCTTAACAAATTTCACGACATTTGCTACACTTCAGAATGAATTGGAGCGAAGATTGCTTTAAAAATTCTATGTTTATTCAATAATCATACAACTACGACATGAGAGAGTGACATTCGCTTTCTTTAACTGAAACGATGTTCGCTCAATGAGAGCGACATTCCCTCTCCGTTTTAGCGAATAAGTCAGAGCAAATATCAAAAGCGAATATCACTCGGCCAAGGGAATGCCTTTGGATGCTAAGCTTTACACATACCACATCAATAATAGATGATGCCAGTGTTTCTTGAGATTCTAAGACATTTGCTAAAGCATGACCACAGTGGATATCAGCACTCACACCTAGAAAACAAAACAAAACAATCTTAAATAATTTCATTTTCTCCCAATATTCATGACCTGATGTTATTTAAAGAAAATATAAAATGTTTAGGTGGCCATTTTGAAATTTCTACATTTATTTGAAGATTTACATTGCATTCTCAGGCAATACTATTTAAGGGGCTGCTTCAAAACTCTGGGCGGTTAGCTATTGTTTATTCCGGTTGAACCGCCCAGAACCAGCAGGCAACCGCCGGTTGAGTTTTGAAGCAACCCCTAATCATAGAGATGTTGGTATTAAATTTGGTGCATCTGTCCTGGACTTTGATACAATCAATCAATCAGTCAATCAATCCCTACCTATCAGTCCTTCCAGTGCGTTGACAGCAGGCTGCAGTAGTCCGTCAGGGTCCCATTGCGGATACACGACATACGGCTTGTCGTTGTTGGCGCCCTGCGGCTGGAAATGAAAGCCCAGCTGGTTGAGTAACGGTATCGCAGATGGGGATGAGACGATTCCAGAGGGGATGCTGGGAGTAGGTGGAATACGTGGTGGCTCTTCTATCAACTGTGCACACTCCTTTACCTAAAATAGGAATAGTAATCTTTATGTCTGTGAAGTTTATAATGGGAATTGCAGCGCCATCTCCAGGCCCGTAGCCAGGATTTTTTCAAGGGGCTGCGGATTTTCAAAAAGCGGACCCTTTGGAGGAAATAATTTCGTTTTGGGTCAACCCTAAACTAGTTTTGGTGGTTTTGACAAAGTGACAAGCAGTAGTTTTACAAGCATTTTGTGTAGTGTATTATTAAGAAACGACCTATATTTACATGTTTTGGTGTTTTAGGTGTTCTTTTGGTGGACATTTAGGGAATTGTGGACCTTTTTTGTACATTGTCAAATTTGGAGGGGGTATAACAAAGTTCAAAGTTCAAAGTTAGTTTATTCAGCAATCAATACAATGAGAGAAAATAATATGTATGTATCTTAAAATGCATATCATGCTAGGACCCTACAAAAGAGCAGAGCTCGTGAAAAGTAGTGGCCCTTTAAATAGACTAAGTTACTTACGAAACGCGGACCAACATAAAATGACAAAAGACATGGTGAGGACGAAGACCGACACGGACAGGTGCAGACAGACAATAGACATGCATGTTGGCAATGGAATCTACAGGAATATATGATCAATATAATAAAATAGCAAATATATACATATAATTTGTTATATAAATTAAAATCAATGG
>JXSR01S000169.1:46321-57930 GCA_000969725.1 Ophiothrix spiculata
TTCTTCTGAGATGTGGAGACTCCACTACAGAGTCCTTGATAAAAATGATGCCAGAACTTGTCTTGAACTTCATTAGGAACAGCCCATAGGATGAGTAGCACATTACGAGCACCTGAAGCAGAAACATATGTGACCCGTCATATCGAAAGGTACATTAAGGTTGGCATAGTTAATGACGACATGAGGCCATTGAAGCTGAGCATAGTTAAAAATCACGTCCAAGGTCAAATTTCTACTTTCATCAGAAACGTAACCTTTGAAGTGAATTGTATCATATTAATCATCCAAATTAATTCAACATCCAAAACATAAGACAAATGTTTTTCTGAATCAGCCTGATGCCTTTTACCAATATGGATGTAACTTTGCAATTGAACATACAATAAACAAAAGCAAGGTGTCATTTTAACTTATAATCTTTCAGATGAGACAACAAAAAAATCAATTTTCATTTTGGGACCCTTCAGGTACCTTTTGATATGACGGGTCACATATATTGGTAAGAAGATATTGACATTTTTAACAACATGTCACACTTGTCTAAAATGACATTAGAAAAACTAAAAAGATAACTGCGCTAGGCCTGGGACTAAAACCCGTCATGAGCTTACTCGGGTACAAAATCTGCCCACCGATTACCCGGACTGGACAATAAAATCATAGAATTCTGAACCAAAAATTTTGTGTTCAAAAATTTAAGATAAAATCATTATCTGATCGAAGTAAACATGATAAATCACAACCACAATCGGTGAAAAATCCACATTTTTTGTGTAATTGAGACATCGTATGGTTGTAGTAGACCCGTCAAAGTTCCCGTTCTAACAATGTAAATGCTATTATCAATACTGTTGGGTACCCAGGTACCTGACCTGAAAATAACCCGGGAAGCAAATTACCCAGAAAGTCCCAGGCCTAAATTGCGCATTATGACAAGATGCAATGCATCATCAGCAAAAACCTGAATACCCCCAATTTTGTCTCCATACCAGAATAAAAATGGCTGCGAGTCAGGTATCTTCCCCTGTAAATGTATGGCTGGACCTCATGGTATTAAAAAGTAAGGGATGCATAATGCACTACACTGGCGGTCAAAAGTGTTTGCGCACAAAACCTTTTACCAGCCATATCTCGAGAACCGTTCATCATTAAATTTTATATTTTTCATATATAGATCGAAAGAACTCAACAGGAATTGCATTCACCACATTTGAAAATATATATTTTCTTCTGCACATTAAAAAATGGTGGTTAAATACATAACTGCACATTTATTGGAAAATTATAAGCAGAAAATATTCTTTATGGTTACTTGGTGATAATAAGCATTGAATAATAAACTTACATATAGGTACATATTGAAAGGTGTGTGTGGTGTATTTTTATATGGTCTAGGAATTCAACCATTTTTATGGTTATGGAAGATCAAATATGAGAGGAAACATTGATTACTTATATTGGATACATATGCACCTGTAAAAAAACCCCATTAATTTTTAATAGTCTTGGTCTTTTGATGCAATAATTAGGTTTTTGCCCATATTCAAGCATGCACAAACACTTTTGACCGCCTGTGTATATAAACTATCATTTAATCTTAACTCACCACATGCAAGCAAGGTCAAAGGTAACTCAAGGTTCAAGTCACGATGCCGGTCGCCATAGCAACAACTCAAGACAATCAATCTTGCTTTCAATTTTAACCCCAGGATATCGTTGGCTGATAACAGGTAGTCTTCCTCCATGTACACTCCATTCTGTGATGGATGAGCCGTTGAACTTGGGGAACATGCTAAACAAGAATCTTCCCATGAGCCATTCATAGCTAGAATAGGGAAAAGTCGTTTCAAAAGATTTAATTTGGATAAATAATCATTTTGAATTTATCTTTTCAAAATGATACAAATTTAGTACACTAAGGGGTCACTTAAAAACTCAACCGGAGGTCAAAAACCGGCAGTTGACCACCCGAAACCGCCAATTGTTCCAAACAATAACAACCACCCAGAACCACCGGTTGACCACCTGGAACAGCCAGTTCCGACCTGTTGATATTGTTCCAAACAATAACAACCACCCAGAACCACCGATTGACCACTTGGAACAACTAGTTCAGGCCGGTTGCTATTGTTCCGAACAATAACCACCACCCAGAAACACAGGATCTGGGCGATCAACTGCCACTTGAGATTTGAAGCAGCCCGAGACACCCTTCACATCTACTAATCCTCATTCTATGAAGATTAGTTAACAGAGCACTTTACCTATATGTATGAGTGTAGCCTTTGGTAGTTCCGCTAAGACCCTGTCCTTAGTAGCATGTTTACCAACAATGGCTTTAGTGCTGAGACATTTAGCAACTTTGAAGACTTCTTGTTGGGCAAAATGTAGCTCTCCCTTGCTGGGCTCCCAGACCTATAATATAGACAAAATAAAACCCATTGGATTAAGGTTTCTGTCGAGACTGTTTTTTCATGTCAACATCGACATATGTGTCAACATAAAGTTGAAGTCTTTTGTGCAGGATAAATATAAATTGTTTACATAAGCTTAATGGCCTGTTTCAGACGTAGATTTACCTAAAATTTAGTAATGTGCTAGTTCTTTCTGCACATTACACGTTACTTGCCTTAAACTTTTTGTACCCTTGATTTTGACATTTCACAAGTAATAAATCATCCAATATTTAGTACACAACCCACTAGGTTACCAGTGTTCATGCCTTGAAGGACAGGAATATGCCTTGAGGGTATCATTGTGTCCTTCACAACCCTCAAAGTAGACCACATAGTAGTGGGTGGGCTAAGTATTGGATGATTTATTACCAGTGAAATGTCAAAATCAGCGGTACAAAAGTTTAAGGCAAGGAACATGTAATGATACTACAATATGGATGATATAAAATTGATATGATGATCAACGAATAAGTATTAAATTATTTATGCACCACTTTAAAGCTCAACTGCTAATAAACAGCCATCAAATTTTATGGAATTTTACTTGCAGTTTTGTCGACATATATACAAATGAGATTTCATTGCAACATGTCGAGACATGCTTTATGTCCACAGAAACCTTATGGATGTACTAAAGTAATTCTTGAAATGGTGATCCACATGATTTTGAAGGATTGTTTAACAAAATGTAATCCTCTTTGACTAAAGAGAAACTTGTGTAAAAGGAAAGGAATGAAAAACAAGAAAATTGATCAGAAAAAAAACCCAGGAGTACACTGGGGTGTAACTTTGGAACAAAGGGAAGATGGATGGTAGTAAGGAAGAAGTGAGGGATGAATTCAGGAAGGAAGGAAGAGGGTGGGAGGGAGGGAGGAATGAAGAAGGGGCCCTGTGTGCATACCTGTCCATGTAACTGTAGCTTTGGAGGCAGATATGGATTTCCAATAACGACAAAGTATTCCGTGCCAGCTTCCTGTGTGTACGGCTGTAGCTGTCCATGTCTGGCTGTCAGGACTTCTTGCCTACTCCAAGTCTCAAAGATGAAGGAAGGTACAATTGAAGGAAGGAAGAAAGGAAGGAAGGAAGAAGAGGCCCAATGTACATACCTGTCCATGTAACTGTAGCTTAGGAGGTAGATATGGATTTCCAATAACAACAAAGTATTCCGTGTCAGCTTCCTGTTTGTACGGCTGTAGCTGTCCCTGTCTGGCTGTCGGAACCTCTTGCCCACTCCAAGTCTCTGAGATCAGTGTACTGCCTTTCTCTAATGTCTGGGTCATGTGTCTATTCTCATGTATCTGGGAGGATTATCAACATTTAAAGATCCTGATTAGCACGTATTAAAAACATCTTCATTTTTCATCAAAATGGCATTATAGAATAACTCTCGTAAACTGAAATGCTAACACAACTATGGAACAAATTCATACCAAATGGTAGTATATGCCATTAAGCCCATGCTATACTTACAAGACGCAGCTAGCATGTGGTTTGATTTTAGACGCTATGAAGACGCTAGCACCGTCTTGTAAGTATAGCATGGGCATAAGTAGGATTTTGTAAGTTGGCTTTTCACCTACCTGAGAAGTTAAAAATCATGTCACATGCTATATTCTTATTTGTTTATCTCATCGATCCCCTCCCTTCACACTTAAAGGGAGCAATCATTTAACCACAGCCTCCTGCCTAGCCATCTCTATGACAGTTTTTATTTGTCACTTGGTCTATCATAGTCGCCAATGAGAGATGTTTAAAAGCATTTACAGGTGAAATGGTAAAACCAATATCAGGTTCTATTTTAAGCAAGCAATTTGTTTAGTAACATTTTTCGACAGAAAAGAGGAAAGGCTTTAACCCTAGGCCTCCAAAGAGGTCAGGATGAAATCCAATGAATCTTTTTTTTTTCTATTTTATAAATATTTTTTAGGATATATGATTCAGACTTGCTACGTAGTAAAGAAGCATCATTTTCTTACTTATTCAGCCAAAATTTAGGAAAAAATACCATGTTTTGGAAATTTTTTATCAAAATATTGATGTATATTTTCAATTAGCTCAAATTTTTGAGGGAGCACTGACTTTATGATGTCATATGAATTTATGTGTTGCTCATTTTGGTATCAATGGATAGAAGAGGTCCACACCTATACACTGGTTGTAAATATAGGGGTATACAACACTCCAAACAGAAGGAACACTGACTTCCATCCTTATCATACCTCAAATTTTAATTAAAACCTGAATTGGTCATATCCCTATTAGCCTACTGCACAGTTTCGCCATTTTGAGGAGAGCCTCGACCTGGCTTGCGAAATGAAAGGAAACCTACTAATATTACGATTAACAGCTTGATTCCCTCTTTCAAAACCACTGACCTTGCATGAGGTGAATACGTCATTATGTAATATACTAAAGACTCCCAAAAAAGTATCACCTCACCTCGAAACAATGGCTTTTGCGCAAATATGGAACTCGCAAAAACAGTTTTAAGATCTTGAAAGTGCTGGAATTTCAGCTTTCATTTGAAAACCTTTACAATTGACTGAGAAACATTGAAGTTATGAACTTTTAAAACCCTCGAGCTCAGTTTGAAAAAGTTGCTAAATTCATTTTCCGCACTGTACAAACCACTAACACAAGACTATGGATTGATATGGGTAAAAGCAAGTTACAAATTGAGAGTAACATTTTGTGTCAGTGACTGAAACTGTGGGCAAGGGGAGAGGAAAGCTTATGACTGGAGCAATTCTCCAATACCCCCCCCCCCCCCATTGGCACTCCTGCAAGTTTATGGACGATGTTAGAGATGATGTTGCTTGTTTGTACAGTGCGAAAAATGAAATTAGCAACTTATTCAAATTGGGCTTGTGGGTTTTAAAAGTTCATAACTTAAATGTTTCTCAGTCAATCATCAGAAATAGGGTGTCATATTCTAGCGCTTGTACACAAAATATTCAAATTACGTTTGCAAGTTCCGTATTTTGGAGGTGAGGCGATACCTTTTTTGGAGTCTTTAGTTTAATTGACTGTCAAATCGGGGCTCTCTCCGCAAATGGCGAACCTTGCAAAAGACCCATCCAAGATATCCTTAGGTAGTTTTACCTTCACAGAGTCCTTGATTTCTGTCTTCTTATGACAGAAATTGGTGTCAAACGCCACATATGTAGGATTGGACATCTGTTGCTGCGCAATCTTGGGGGCGCTCATTGTCTCATCTAACACGACATGATGGGGGCGCTCTGCTGGTGGGATGGTAACACGCAACATGTGGTCCAGATAAAACGGCTTGGAGTCGGCAGATCGCTGATCGGTGGTGTGCTTTGTGTCTTGTATGGCATCATTATTGGGATGGCTTGTGTCATTTAGTAATATCTGTAAGAGGAAAAAAGGCTTAAATCAATTAAGACAGGTAAATCAGCAGCAACCGCCATCTTGTTGTTGCACAAAGACCTTTTAAAACACGACTTTCCGAGATTTCCCTACAAACATTTACTCTTTCAGACAATACCCGACCGAGAAAGTGCCTCCTTAACACAACACCAAGATTGTTAAGTTTATGTTAATGTAAAATGATTGTGCATGAATTTGAACTGGTTAATTAATTAAGGGTATGATTCTAGAGAGGCACTCTTGAGATTTTAGTGATGTGCCACGACATGACTTACAGTTTTAAGCCTACTCAAATGGCAAATTTACTCTTTCTGTTAGTGAGTCTATGGTACCACCAGCCCAAAGTTATTCCAAAATTGTTCTATATAGACCTTTTCAAGACATGACTTACCGAAAATTTCCTAAGCTGATTTTACACTTTCCAGCAATTGCCGACAGAAAAAAAGACTCTTCAACACAATAATCAGAATGTAAAGTTCGCTTTCCCGTTAACTGGTTGCGTGTGAATTCATACTTGTAATTAGTGTTAGCACTACAGAGTCACTTTCAGTGTGATCGCCCAGATGCGACTTGAAATCTTAAGCTTAATCAGCTGATTTCAAATGGAAATTTCACTTTTCGTGTCGGTGAGCTTATGGTACCATCAGCCAAAAGTTGTTCAGAATTAGTGTATCTAATAATGTATGGGTCTTGTTCCATTTATTTTTCACTTTTATTGCACTGAAATGCGAGACAATTTTTGGAAAATTTTGTCGACAAAATCGTGCATGCTAATGAGCTTGTACTTGATTGGTTGTAAAAATGG
Source organism: Ophiothrix spiculata (assembly GCA_000969725.1). Lineage (NCBI taxonomy): Eukaryota > Metazoa > Echinodermata > Ophiuroidea > Amphilepidida > Ophiotrichidae > Ophiothrix > Ophiothrix spiculata. Next base: position 52,973 of record JXSR01S000169.1, read on the forward strand.
CCATGTAATCAATGTTCCGGAGATTTCCGAATGGATTTTGAAAAGATCTATTTACAGTATCTTATCATCATATTCATTTATAGGTCTCAATATAATTATTTTCATACTAATTGCTCTGAAAATACAAGCAAATTTCCCCTCACACATCCAAATTAACTCCCTTTAAAACCTGTATACTTTGGCAACACGGCAAGTATTGAATTTCACCTGAAAAGCACCCATCCTTATCCTATACCGCACCACATGTTTACAAATATAAAACAACTCATCTCTAAAACCTGTATACTTGGCAACACTGCAAGGCTCAATTTTCACCCAAAAAGCACCCATCCTGGCACTGTAAAGTGAAAGTTCCTCGTTTTGGAACTAGTCCTCGGTTTTCTAAAACGAGTAGGGTACTCGTTTTTCTAAAACGAGGAACAAAACAAGTAGAAAAACGAGGTAATTGCCTTGTTTTGTTACTCGTTTTAGAAAATCGAGTACCCTACTCGTTTTAGAAAAACAAGGACTAGTTCCAAAACGAGGAACTTTCACTTTACAGTGTGGTCCTTAACCCATCACAAGCCAAAATAACTCACATGCAAAACCTGTATACTTGGCAACACTGCAAGGCTCATTTTTTCACCCCAAAAGCACCCATCCTGGTCCTTACCCCATCAAAAGCACACAAAAATAACTCACCTGCAAAACCTGTATACTCGGCAACACTGCAAGGCTCAATTTTTCACCCAAAAAGCACCCATCCTGGTCCTTCAAAACATCAAATGGCAGCTGCATGAGTTCATTGCCCGGAATCACAAGAACTTTGCTTTCTCGTTCAATATATTCCTCTACAGGAGCCACAAGAATCTCATAGAGTTCTCTGACAGGTTCTTTGCCTTTTGCACTTCTATCTGCTCCTGAACCAACAGGGTCTTTCCCCTCTGTAATTACCTCTGCTTGATTCTGACCATTCGATTCATTTCCAATTGTTCCTGTCAAACCAGTTGATGGTTTCCTCGATGATAATGAAAGAAACTTATTTTTCAAGTTATGTGTATGTGAATCTTTCAGAGGAAGCGCTCTATATTCTGTCTTGTAAACTGAATCACCCGATTTAGATCCCAAGCGTAATTTTTTCACCAAATTTGTAATGAAACCTTTGCAATTTTCTTTACAGGGTTGAGTTTTGGTCATTTTGACACAACCTTTGTTAGGTTTTAAAATCCAAGATATAACCGAGTATTCTGTCACGGTGAAATACACGACCGGTATGTCAACAGAGTTGATAAACTTAAGAATTTCCACAAATGATACTTGGCCAGGCTGATGGGACTTAAGCCCACCTCCACTTTCCGGTTTGACCCTCTGCAAATGCGAGTCAAAAATACTACAATACAGCAGACAATTATTAGCTTCGGCGTATTCTAATGCTTCAGTATCATGACCCAAGCTTGCTAACGTTTCCTGCGCTATACTGTAGCTCATAACGAGCATGTCTTCAATTTCTGATCGTTTTAAGAAAGTATTATCTTTAGCTGATCTCAACAATCTTTCATAATGCGAGACGAGAGACGCGGCTAGGCTTGCAGCCTTGCTGATCTCCTTGACGTCTAGCGACGCCACCAACATATAAGCAAGTTTACACCCGCTCCGGTAAGCTAAATCGACCTGCTTAGTCCTATCGGCCAAATTCAACGCCTGTTCAAAGAAATACTTGGCATGTTCTGTGTTACCATTCTTTTGGTGCACCTCTCCAAGTCTCAAATACGCCTTACATTCTGTTTCAAACTCATCCAGCTTCCGACTGATTTTTAAGTAACTCTGTAGCTGTTCAAGGGCAAGATCTAATTTGCCGGTATCGTCTGCAAGATCAGCCAGACTTCTCAAGGCTGTTGCGTGCATACTGAGATGTTTCAGCTTAATCGCTATCTGAAGCTGTTGTTCATAGTACGTCTGGGCTAAACTGTAATTACAGAGGCAGTGGTAAATGCGTCCTAAACATCCATACGACCAGCCCATTCCTGAAAGGAAAAAAGATTACAAACAACATATAGTAGTGTTGTGGTTATTTTTTAATTTCACATGTGGGCCGCAGCGATGAAAGGATACACTTGTCGTTTTCTACATGTATACAGCTCATTATAGTATAATAATATACATTAGTTGTATACATCTGGGGCCGATTTCACTAACGCTTAGTGATGTTCGCTAACCCCGTTTTGATTGCTAACTCCAAAAATGATATCCTAAATAGCGGATATTTTTAAAAATTAAGCGATCATTTTTAGAGTTAGCGATCAAAACGGTGTTAGCGACCATCGCTAAATGTTAGTTACTGTAAACGCCAATATTTTCGCGCAAGTCCTAATTTCGAGTTATTTTGAATCATTTCGCGCGCTTTTATTTTCGCGCTTGTGAATTTTTTAATGTGCGGCGATATATGAATATCACTTTTCGCGCTACATTTATTTTCGCGCTTGGAGAATTGAGCGCGAAAAAGCGCGAAAATTAATGTAGCGCAAAAGAAACCACTTATACAATAAATCGGCCCCAGATAGGCTGAAATGAGCAACATGTTTGAGCCAACAGGTGCATCCATTTGCAACAGTTGCCCACATGTATCGGGCCTGGTTTCAAGCATTTGTCTACAACAATATCCAATGACAGAAAATATGAGACATGCCACATACGAAGAAACATATTGGGTCCACAAGGCAAAATTGAGTTACTGATATTAGTGGAAATCTAGTTTCTTCTTTAATGTGGTACCATATTTGTGTTAATCCGAGATATGGTTCAAAATGTAGAGCAAAAAACGTAACACACACGACTAAACTATGATTATCACACTTTCGAGTAAATCGTGTTTTTCACTTTCCAAATTATTTTTCACACTAAACAAATTCACATGTTGGAAATATGCACTTTAAGGAACTCAAATTTTACCATACCTCAAAATTGACCTCCGGAAATTTTTTAGTCAAATTCAACTTTGGCCGAGCTGTATCTCAAAATTTACTTGGCTGCAATGATGGACCTTGTTTTGATGGGCTGTTGTCACATACAGCCATTCCAACTATTTCATAGCTAGACAGAAGATATATTTCTGCACTAAATTGGGGCAAATCACAATTGTAGTGATATTCTGCTGTTACATGAGGGTAGTCATGTGACTAGGCTGGCTGATTTCATCACTATGCTGAATAAGGGGGTCGAGATGACCTTGCAAACTACGTCACTGTAATCATCCAGTCTCTGAAAAGGAATCTATTTACAATAACGTGTCTTACCAAGAGCCAGGATTGCATACACCAGGGTGCACAATAAATCCAATTCCAAAACGGCGACGGGTCCAGGGGCCGATAGGGGCACCTGCCTATTATACACCTGCCTGCGTAAATGCTTACCTATTCTGTCTTTCTGAGCCTTTGTTGCTGTAAAGTAGGCCTGGTAATGCTCCAATGCTGATGAAAAGTCACCTACTGCTTCCTATGATTACAACAAATAACAGAGATTAATTACATATTAAAACATTTCTTCAATAAAATTGAGCTATTTTTTACCTTTTCCTATCTGAAGCTGGAGAAAAAAATAAAAATGGAATCCAGAAGGTTTTTTGTTAGTTTTCAGTTTTCCTTTCTCAAATGATGATCATGATGATGTGATGATGATGAACGATGGATGATGGGGAGGAGGACAAGGAGGACATTTATTACCTGTCGGTATCTGAAGATGCTCATGGCACAAAATTATTACACCGTCATGGAAATTATCACAGCCATTTCGCCATTACCTATATTTTGACTTCACTCCAGACCAATTTTGGGCTTAACTTATGAGTATTTAATATTCCCCAACAACTTGAAGCTCCACAATTTTCTTAGGCTGAGGGAGCAAATGAGATTGGCATACCTTGCACAACAGAATTCAGTTTGTGCTATAGTGGATTTTTATATTTGTGTCACTTCATTAAAAGTTTTGGGGCGTGTCGATGATTCCAATTGATCTGATATAGAAAGTCAACATAAAGATACTAGATTGACATAAGGCCATAATTTCATTCTCATGATGAAAGCAACACAGTTGCAGTATAAAAATTGAAACTCAGCTTGTAAACATTCAATATGAGAAAAAGTTTAGTAGAATAAACTATTATTGAGTTTTTATTTTACTTATCAAGGTTTTCATTTGCTATTATTGTGGCCAGAAGATATAATGTTTGACATCTTTATTTATCTGAGCCAAAACATTTGAGCAAAGATGATAAATAGGTTTGGTAACCTATAAAAAAACATTGACGTGGTCCAGAACCAATGAGGTGGAGAGGTTAACCTATTAGTCATACAACGGGGTCACCATTGGCACTTCTGATCGCTGTTCCAAGACGAACAATTTGACACCTTAATCTTTGAAATCGGACAAAGTTGAAAATTTGATCCCAAGGAAAAGGTCGGACGACGGGGTCACTATTGGCGGTTTTGATCGCTGCTCCAAGATGAACAATTTGACATCTTAATCTTTGAAAATTTGACCCACACGGAAACTTCAAAAGGTCGGACGATGGAGTCACCATTGACGCTTTGATCGCAGGTCCCAGACGTACAATTTGACACCTTAATCTTTGAAATTTGACAGTTGAAAATTTGACCCCAACGGAAAGGTCGGACGACGGGGTCACCATTGACACTTTTGATCGCTGGTCCAAGACGTACAATTTGATACCTTAATCATTAAAATAGGACAGAGTTGAAAATTTGACCCCAACGGAAAGGTCGGACGACGGGGTCACCATTGACACTTTTGATCGCTGGTCTAAGACGAACAATTTGACACCTTAACCTTTGAAACAGGACAAAGATGAAAATTTAACCTTTCTTTTGACCTTTGACCCCAGTTTGAGGTCAGATGATGGGGTCACCGTTGACACTTTTGATCGCTGGTCCAAGACGAACATTTTGAGAACTTAACCTTTAAAA
>JXSR01S000171.1:38619-51866 GCA_000969725.1 Ophiothrix spiculata
GTACAAAAATGATAGATGTGTCGCTATACATATGGTCTTTTGAAATTATTGTTGTTGTTGTTGTTGTTTTTGAGGTCTTAGGAACTTTTTTTTTTTTCGATATAGACATACGACTATCGGACCTTCAAATTGCTTTACAACTGACTAATTTGAAAATATTTATCTTCAGTACTGATGTAATATGCATCTTGACAAAAAAGTAAGGTTGAAAAGGGGGTCTTGAGGGCGGAACATACCCGTACATTCGATGTAAGTGCCCCCATCCCCGGGCTGGAGAGTAGAACAGAGGCGATTCTTTAAAATTGGGTCTTGAAGGCCTAAGACGAAATATCATATGTGATGACTCACCCCAAAAGAGGGGGGGGGGACTTGGCTTATGATATCAATTTTGATTTTATCATTTCATCTGTCAAAGCATTTTTTAAGCTTTAAAATGATCAAGGCAATCAAATTTTACAACGGAAAATATGTTGGGAAATTCTTATTATTTTCTTAATTTTTTGCTGCCTATATTTTTGACATTTTCTCGAAAAGTGTTCTGTCGCAAAGTCCCCCTTTTCGAGGTGAGTCATCACATATATCATATCATTTATTATATTATTATAGTGACGCCGGGTTATTGATCATCCCTGATATATGTTAATAACCCATAAGATTCTGGATGCTTAAGATGATGACCCATTGTTATATAATTGATTGATACTATGCATATTACATTTTTTATCTTCGATGGGAAAGAGCTTTTGTGTTTTAAGAACACTTCACACATTTGCATACCATTTCTTCTTTGTCATTCGTTGGCTGTCTTTTCTTTAAATCTGCCATAAATACAGCAAGACATGGCAGATAAAATACAGCTATTTGTCAACGTTTATGGACTTTAAAATGAAAATACTTAAATGCGGCCAAAATGTCGATCAAAGAATCGGATATTCACGATTCTATTACGTACGCAGCTGAAAAACTTGTAATTTCTACCGTAAAGGAAACACAAAAATCAGCCCTTCTTCAATACTTAGCACATCGGGATGTTTTCGTCAGTCTGGAAACCGGAGGAGGAAAATCTTTAATTTTTCAAGCTGCACCTATTTGTCATGACTTTCTGAAGAGAAAACGAACACCTCAGTCGGGTAACTCCTTGGTTCAGAATTCATTGGCGATAATTGTATCTCCCATAAATGCTTTGATTACTGACCAAATCAACCATTTGAAGAAGCATAATATTTCAGCTGTTCATATTCCCAGACCATCTGATTCTGAAGGGGATTCAACATGGAACTCAAAAGTAGAAGATGTAGTGAACGGAAAGATATCTCTTCTGTATACCAGTCCTGAAACCCTATCGACAAAGCGTTTTATTCTTACTATGCAAAATGTGAGGGAAAATGCTATTGGCGTGTTCGTGGATGAGAGTCATCTGATTTTTAAGTGGTTAGTGTAATTTCTTATTTTGTTCCACGTTCTTGTGTTCATTTATTCCTCATTCATGTTTTAACTCATCGAGTTCAAGGTATTCCTTTTTACACGTTGCCAATGTTTAATATTAAAAGTTCATTCAAACTAACAAATATTTCCATTTTTAAAATCACGACATTTCATGAGTTAAATTTTGCACATAAAATCTATACGTTGAAAAGAGAGATATTTTCCAATTGTTGTAAACGTTTGGAGCACTACGTGTAGTTGTGTGGAAGGTGTTTTACTTGGGCGTAACTTGATACCCTGTATTAATACCTCCATGATATAACTTTAACCCTGTTTCATTTTCATCACCATTCCATTCCGATGATCATCCTAATCATTTTGCTCCATGATTATCCATCTACATGAACCTCACAAGCAAGGTCCATCTATAGTGCTAGTATTTTTTGAAATCGCCGCAATAAGCTGAATAAAAATCACCCCTCAATTCAGTGTACTTGTCGAAAATATCTAAACCAAACACAAAATACGGTTCGTTTATTTTGTAATGTCACTTTCATTCCCTCTTCGCCGTATTTTCAGCACAATTGTTTTAGTGACAAGCGTCTTTCATTTAAGTGGGGTTCGCCTACAATAAACAATTAAAAATATTCTGCCCGGTCGATCTTGTTCTTGGAAGAAACAAAGATGACACGGGGCTACGTTATGACTTAACAATGGAATTTTCGTTAAGTTTTTACTGTACGAAAAGGTAAAACTGAACGTATATTTGAAAAAGGTTAAACAGAAACTACACTGAAGGGGTTCCATAACGAGATCGTATTAAATCATGAAAACGTTTTTGGCAGCACATCAGTTTCAGGAAGCAATAATGCACACAATACCACTCTCTGTCCCTGAAGAAGAATCGGAATTTATTAAAATTTCTTTAGAAAAAGGAGACTTACATACCGTTAATCAATCCATTTTAGGAAGGTGGACTATCATTTTAACACCAAAAAATAATTCTATGTGAGCGAAATCTTGCGCAAATTTATCTTTTAACAGATGAAGAAATTTATTTTATTCTTTTCACAAACTTTACAACAATATTGGGGCAAACTACACGAGAGCTCGGCTGTACAAACTGTACATCCATGTAGATTCCTGGGATGTACATCCATGTGCATTCAACAAAATACGTTCGTGCGCCTTACACATTGCGTGTGCGTTAACATGCAACTTGGTACACGTACACATAGGTACAACCCGTAGGCGCAAACACACAGGCGCAGTTGAATACGCATCGTGAATCCACATCTGGGTGACGCGTCATCATGTAGACACAATCTCTACTCCAGGAATGTACATCGATGTACATTGTACATGGATGTACCTTCCGAGCTCTCGTGTAGTTTAATTGCCCCATTAATTTAAAATCAGAATTAGCACAATGAATACTTTAAGGGGCTAAGTATTAAAACCTTATGAAATTCTCTCCAAAAGTGCAAGAAATAGCTGAAATTGAAAGAAAATTAGCTTTAATATTTCTTTCTGTGATAGTGGTGTGACTGTTCAAGTATGTATCTCAAATGGATTTATCAGTTAAAAAATTAGCCTTGCTCCAAGGCCCGGGCCATCTACTTTTGAGAATATCAAAGAGTCATAACTCTTTGAGTCTTGTTTGTTTAATTATAGCTCATCATAAAAATCTATTGTCTACCTACCCTGCAGATGGACTCACACCATCCGATGCAGATACGCGAGATACCGCGACCATCATTCTTTGGCATCTCCAAGAGCAACACTATTTCAGTTTGCAAGCTGCGCCGCAGTCAAAAATAATCTACAACGAAAAAACGAGCCCAACTTCAAGAAAATCATGAAGAGCGTGAAACAAAAAGGATAAAGAAACAACATCAAAAAGAAAGTACAGAGGCCACAAAATATTGTAATTCAAAATTAGTTTCTGAAGTACCCACAATGTCGAGGGCCAATGTAATTTCAGGAATTCCTATTGGACCATATAATGAAAATTTCACGAGTGAAGGGGCATTAACAGAAGAAAGCCATTAACAGAAGAAAGGCATCTTCTGTTAGGCATTGATGATGAGTACAGATACTGGGCTAGCCTCAGCAAAAAGAGCATACCAATTGATACGATATGGTCATTATTATGTTACCGATCTTCAGCTAGCATTATTTCTTGAATTTCGTGACAAAAGCGACAATCTGAAAGACAAGTCCAAGGCTCTGACTATTTCCCGGCAACTTGGAATTTAAAATGTCAATGCATCTAATGGCTGGTCTACCAGATGGAAAAAAAGAATTGAGTGTGGGAATAAGAAGAGGTATAGTCAGAAAAGTGTCTGATGATTTCCAGGATCAACTGATGGCATTTATCCTTTGTATCATCTGCTTTTGTCAAAAAAATGAATATCCATTGCCTTATAAGTTATATCGTGAACATGGATCAAGCTATGGTGCGATTTGATATGTGTTATAGTTCCATCAACAATATTTGAGGAGAAACAACGGATTGAGACCCAGCCAAGTACAAGCAATAGCGGGCAACAACATGTTTGGGATATTTGTGAGAATGATGTGGGGAGGGTGCCCAAACAAATATGCGGAATAATTTCTAAATGGTTGAGGGAAGGGTGGATTAAGTGGGGCTTAGTTGTATTTAGTTTTCAACTTGCCAGTCTTGCTTCCAAAACATACCACCATCACCTGCACCACCATCCTCACCCCACCTGCCATGCCACCAGTACTTGCTACATTATCCCTTGACATAGTTGGTCCATCTACATTATTAGTAGTATTGTCAGCAGTGGCATCATCGAGAGCGAGTCAAAAAGAAGAGTCATCCTTAGAACAAGAAGATAAAACTTCATTCACCTGATTCCATTGCCTCTTGCTCTGGAGAAAAGAGAAAGAAGAAGTTGTTTGAAAATGAAAAGTACATTGAACTTATGAAGTTCAGAGAGATGAGAGCATTGACAAAAGTTGCTCTCAAAGGAGTAGTTGACGAAGCATAAACGGAATATGCAGCTGAGCAGCAGTTGCTAGACGCACAGCTGGTGCAAAGTAATTTGGAACGATAAAGGGACAGGTTTCCTCAAGAAAAGCTAGACACGGTTAACATTGCAAGGGTGAGCAACAACGTTGATAGATTAGTAAAGGCCATGGAGAGAAAACAGTACATTCATGGGAATATCAAGGAAACTTGCGAAAGACAAGCCAGTACAACAGTGAAGAAAGCAAGGGAACAACTTGGACGTAAAAAGGACAGCCTTGATGCTGACATGGACAAGGCAACGACAGAAATAAAAGGGCCAAAGCACTATGCAAGTCAGTGGACATGAACCAACATAAGTTCATGGACACGAGGTCCACTCTTAACTTGGGTACAAAAATGGTTAACATCTAGAATGCAGAAAGTAGTAGTAGACGGCAAAAGCTCGATATCCGCTCCAGTAAGATCAGGGGTTCCCCAGGGGACGGTGTTAGGCCCACTCATGTTTCTGATTTATATAAACGATATTGCAGACAAAATTAGCCCATGTACTAACATCCGTTTGTTTGCTGATGATTGTTTATTATATAGACCGATTACATCTGACAATGACACGGCTGTTTTACAGAAAGACTTAAATTCCCTCTTTGAATGGTCAAACACATGGCAAATGTCCTTTAACACTCGTAAGTGTAACACCTTACGTATAACCACAAAGAAAAATCCAATAATTCATACTTACTCCATGGGCAATGACAATCTTGAAACGGTATCCCACCATCCCTATCTAGGTGTTGAGCTAAGTAGCAACCTTAAATGGACTAACCATATTAACATGATTACATCTAAAGCTAATAAAGCTTTATGGTTTATCCGCAGGAACCTCTGGAGGTGCCCTAAGACAGTCAAACAGCAAATGTACTTCGCCCTGGTCCGGCCACATCTTGAGTTTGCCTGCGCTGCATGGGATCCATATACATCGTCGGATATTCAAAAAATTGAAGCTATACAGCGCAGAGCTGCTCGATTTGTGGCCAAGGATTACAGGAGAGCGGAGGGCACCGTTACCAATATACTCCAAGACCTGGAATGGCCAACACTTGAACAACGACGACAGCATAACCGGCTAACAATCATGTATAAAATCCATAACCAGCTAATTTCCATCCCCGTTCCAAGCTATATAAATAGACAAACGACCCATACCCGTCAGTATCATCCCCAAAGGTTTAGACACGTGAAAGCCAATTGTAACGTATACAAATATAGTTATTTTCCGCGTACCATACCTGAATGGAATTCTCTCCCACCTTCAAATTATAGCTCAATTACAACTGATAGTTTCAAAAATAGCATTAAACATATTGTATAAAACATGCTTTGTAAACTCATGCGGTATATCGCCTCATGGGTAGGTTGCCGGTATTTCGCCTGCAGCCTTCTATATATTCCTGCCTCATGCAGAAGTCTGTATAAATTGTATAATTTTGTATTTTTTTTAAAAATCATATGTGTATTTCAATTAGTGCCACCAATCATCTTAGCGTGATATTGCTTCGGCAACTTTGCTAAGTAATTATGTAGATAGATGTAGATGATGACAAAAGGTAACCTCAAACAGCAAATCTAGACCTCACAGTGGATGAAATTGAGGACAACGCCTCAGGCGTAAAAATTGAAGGAACTGTTAACGAGGGTTCATATTCGCCAATGAATCAATTGATGATAAAGACTAATTAAAAAAATATCATTAACTAATATTAATTAATTGTATTAATATTGAAACCCATAATAACCGATTTCAGATATCATAAATTCAAGGTACGTCCAGTTGTGGGACCAATTTTCATAATGAAACTAGTCTGTGAACCAAACAACAGGTTTGACCCATCGGCTATATTGGTCAGGTGTCCAGAGGCACATGGGTTAGAACACATGATGGGGGTGGAGACCTGGCCTAGCAGCAGCAACAGTGGGCAACAACACGTCAGAGATATCTGTGGGAGGGATGTGGGGAGGGTGCCCTAACAGATATGCGGGATAATTTCTAAAGGGTTGAGGGAAGGGTGGATTAAGAAGGGTTTAGTTGTATTTACAGTTTTCAATTTACCAGTCTTGCTTCTAAATAATAATTTCTAAATTTTGTAAATCTTGCTGATCCAACTGTCATGTGTCATTGTCATGAATTGTTTTAAAAACTAAACAGACACAAGAGTTTTAACACTTCTTGATCCTTTTAATTGATCATCATCACATAAACTTCTCTCGAAAGTTTGACAAAGGTAGATTCCAAGTTCGACTACACAAAGTAGACATAAGTTCAACAAAGTTAGACCCCCAAATCTGGCTTAAGAGTTCTTTTAACTATCTACATCAAAGGTCTTATCTTTACTGTATCTTTACACATCTTAATCTGTACACCTGTCATGCACATAAAGACAAAAGAAACAACCCTTTGTTATTACAATGTTACAACACTATGTCCTTACAATGTATACGGCTGAAATACAAAACACAAGTGATTAATGGTTAGGAAGGAAATCTTTCACAGTCATACGCGTTCACTGAATCACTGCAAAATTACCAGGTTTTTCTTCTAAAATGGAAGTTACTGGTTCAGAAGGATATTCTTCCTGAATACACAGAGGAGGAGTTGGAACAGCTAGAGGAGAGAGAGAATGCTGGAGACAATGAAAATAATGCAGATGAGGAGTTTGAAGAAGTTGAAGACTGCTTGGGTAACACATCATGGTGTCAATGTTGGAACTGTGTTGAAATGGTGATGGTGAAAGAATGTCTCTGTTGTACGGAGAATGCGTCTTTGATAGAAAAATTACATGAAGATTATATAGAACATTCAGACTTTGCCAAAATTTGTCTCAAACATCCCCCCAATATTTTGCAAATTGTAAAGATAAAATGTCATATAGTTGATTAAATTGACATATTTTGGGTATCTTTATGAATTCTGCCCAAAGTATTCACCAGATTGCACCACTTTACCTTTAAAATACTTAAATAATTTGTTTAACTTCTGAGGGAGAATACCCTCCTCGATGAAAAATGGCAAACTACGGCAAATTGTCGAAAAATTTTGCGAAAATATGTTGGTCATCTCCCCTATGTCGAACACAAATCTACGCCACTGCCAGAGGCCCGAAAAAGCTTCACATCGACCCTCGAGTCTGGTAAATTAACATGTTTGTAACATAGAGTTATATTATTTAACACAACTGTAAGCCTAAGGTTAAATAATAGTGGTGTGCGCCCTGCCCACTTTGGCACACGGGCTGTACGTAATTTGTGGGCGCCAAACGATCATCATGGTGGACCAAGCTAAAGTGTTTCACTCTGTCAGAGGAGCAGATTGTCTTGCGTATCTGGGTCATATGTAAGAAGACAAGTACACAGTTGACCCAGTACTGGAGTGGTTGCAACCGGAATTGTAACGGCACCGTCAAATCCGATCTTGTTAATGGTGGACAGTACAACAATGTTGTGATTCTTCAGGGCCATGACCACCTAGAAGATCATGACAGCGTTGCTGTCGAGATTACCAGGTCGAAGCTGAAACAACGTGCAGGTAGTGCTGTCAGCAGTGGCATCATTGAGAGTGGGTCAAAAAGAAGAGTCATCCTTAGGACAAGAAGATAAAACTTCATTCACCTGATTCCATTGCCTCCTGCTCTGGAGAAGAGAGAAAGAAGAAGGTGTTTGAAAATGAAAAGTACATTGAACTTATGAAGTTCAGAGAGATGAGAGCATTGACAAAAGTTGCTCTCAAAGGAGTTGTTGATGAAGCATAAACGGAATATGCAGCAGAGCAGCAGTTGCTAGACGCACAGCTGGTGCAAAGTAATTTGGAACGATTCAGGGACAGGTTTCCTCAAGAAAAGATGGACATGGTTAACATTGCAAGGGTGAGCAACAACGTTGATAGATTAGTAAAGGCCATGGAGAAAAAACAGTTCATTCATGGGAATCTCAAGGAAACTTGCGAAAGATAAGCCAGAACAACAGTGAAGAAAGAGAGGGAACAACTTGGACGTAAAAGTCAGTGGACATGAATCCTCATAAGTTCATGGACATGCTAACAAAAGATAACCTCAAACAGCAAAACCAGACCTCACAGTGGATGAAATTGAGGAAATCGCCTCAGGCATAAAAATTGAAGGAACTGTTAACAAGGGTTCATATTCACCAATGAATCAATTTATATAGTGACTAATTAAAAAAATATCATGTATTAATATTGAAATCCAGAACTGATTTCAGATATCATAAATTCAAGGTACGCCCAGTTGTGGGACCAATTTTCATCATGAAACTAGTCCATGAACCAAACAACAGATTTGATCCATCTGCTGTACTCGTCAGATGGCCAGAGGCAGATAAAATAAGAACATGATGGGGATTGAGACCCGGCCAAGTACAAGCAATAGCGGGCATCACACGATGGGGATATTTGTGGGAAGGATTTGGGGAGGGTGCCCATACAAATATGTGGAATAATAACTAAAGGGTTGAGGGAATGGTGGATTAAGCAGGGTTTAGTTGTATTTACAGTTTTCAATTTACCAGTCTTGCTTCTAAATTATAATTTTTAAATTTTGCAAATCTCGCTGATCGAGCCGTCATGTGTCATTCTTGTTCACTGAATCGCTGCAAATTGATATCGCAAAATTACCAGGTTTGTCTTCTAAAATGGGAGAAGTGCTTGGTTCAGAAGGATATATTCTTCAACCTGAATACACAGAGGAGTTGGAACTGTTAGAGGAGAGAGAATGCCAAAGACAATGAAAATAATGCAGATGAGTTGGAAGAAGTTGGAAGACCCCTTGGGTAACACATCATGGTGTCAATGTTGGAACTGTGTTGAAATAGTGATGGTGAAAGAATGTCTTTGTTGTATGGAGGAGAATGCTTCTTTGGTAGGAAAATCACATGAAGAATATATAGAATGTATTACAGTGTGCATTTATATCAGGAAGGACAAAAAGTTAGCTTCATCTAAAATTATCCGTTGAATGACGATCAGCTCGCTTCACTTGGTATCGACAAAGAGGTGTATAATAGGAAGCGCATATTAGATCTACTTCAAGAACCAGCCATTGTTACACATCAAACTGAGGAATACACCATAAAGACAGAATAAAATGTTAATACCAGACATGTTGAATAGCATTTATGAAAGCAGTGAAAGCTTTTAATAGTATATAGGATGAATGCGAGTAGTAATGCATGCATATTCCTTCAGAACTTACACCAGTGAGAGTGGCAACGTTGCATTTTCATTCTTAAATTCTGTCCCACCATATCAAAAGCATGAGGTTGTTACAAGACCAATATTTGTATTTCAAAGGGGAAGGGGAAACAGTGATGCATGTTTTACAATGTAATGACCATGGCTGTTGACGGCCAAGGTCAGATAAATGAGGATGAAAAAATTGGCTTCGTCAAAAATTCTCCCTTGAATAATGATCAGCTGGTATCAACAAAGGGATGTATAATAGGAAGTGTAAGTGCGATGAGCTACCTGTAACAAAATTATCGGACACAATGAAAAATAGTTTTCTGGCTAAAATTGAGAAAACAGAACAAGCAGTAGAGTTGGTAGAGTTTTCGAATTGAGGGATCTGATGTTAGGGACCAAAGTGCATACGAAATCAATGGAGCCTCAACAAACATTGACAGAGTTGAGCCACTCGTAGATGATCCAGATGCATTAAAAGATTACCATCAAAAGCTTGAGGTTATCATGATTATGAAACAAGAAATCTCTTCATAAAGACAAACTAACAACAATACTTTCACCATCACCATCCTCACCACCACCTGCCATGCCACCATCACCAGCGCCTGCTACATCATCCCATGACATAGTTGGTCCATCTAAATCATCAGTAAAGGATACCCATGTTGAATAAAATGTATCATGGCAGAAGCAAAGCAGAATCTTCAGCAGTGGCAGAACCAGTCCAAAAGGAGAGCCATCTTTAAGGACAAGAAAATAAAACTTCGCACCGATTCTATTGCCTCTAGCTCTGGAGAAAAGAGAAAGAAGTTTTTTGAAAATGAAAAATACATTTAACTTATGAAGTTCAGGGAGATGAGAGCTTTGCCAACAGTTGCTCTCAAAGGAGTTGTTGACGAAGCGTATACAGAATATTGCATTAAAAGCTTTATGCAACATAAAAGTCCATATGGATAGGGGCTGCCTTACTGGTATACCGGCACATGCTGGTACCAATCGAAATGAAAGACGTCACCGTTCAATAAATTCTCATGGACTTGTTGGGTCTTCTACGTCCACAATTAGTGTAAAGATGGTAAATGCAGTATTAGCTAGGTGTTTTCACCGTTATAACAAAGCACATGAAGGCATAGCTGTATCACCTTCATTGTCACTTGAAACCTGTCAGAGTAATGGAGAGTGCAGAGGATTTTGTCATTTCAAGGTATGTGGTATGTATACAGTGTGACCCAATAAAACTTCATCACTTTTGTTTAAGATCATATTTCAAAATCTGATGGAAAAACAAAACCAATAACAATTTTCAAACGTGCACATCAGAAACATTCCTCTCCGAAATCTTTGCTCAATCTTCAGAAAGTTTACCATCCCACATAGGCCTATATCATCATGCTGCCAGTACCATGAGCAAAATACAAGCGCTGGAATGTAGCGCAGAAAGTGGAGATTGTAGAATGGCACCTTCAGAATGGTAGCAACCAGAAATGAACTGCCGAGACTTGGGGTGTGAAAGGAAGTCTATCCATGAATGGGACAGAAAATATGATACCTTGTTGCAACGTAACGCTGGAAAGACTAAAATGAGAAACATGATGATGGACCTGAACCCGTCAGCGCTGAAATGAATCTCGCGGTTAAGGCTCAGAATATTTCCCACCAACTTGGAAAACAAAATTTCAATGCATCTAATGTCTGGTTTACCAGATGGAAAAAATCGAATGAGTGTGTGAAGAAGAAGAGGGAAAATGACAGTCAGAACATAGACGGTCAAAAGTAATGGACGTCTTATATTACTGAATCGTATTAACATTGTTTATGTAAGAAATTATCTGTGGTTTGATGGAAGTTTGCCATAGTGAAAAAATGACATTTGCATTCTGTCTTGGCTGCTTCTTGTGGCATTGGTTTTGGCAATAGCTCTAGTCGGTGGTGGATCGTCTTTATTGAAAAGATGTGCAAACAATCAACACTTTGTTTGGTGGAATACCCACAAAATCAATCAATCAATCATATAAATTTATTCCAATATCACACTCAAATACATGAACAGAGCAAGAATAAATAAAATTATACAACCCTTAATGAATCCAGCACACCTGACACCAGTCACATCCAGCAACATGGAACAGACTTAAGCCTAAATGAGACTGATACAAGACTTAAGGAATCCAGCACACCTGACATCAGCCATATCCAGAAAAATGCAATACAAATGGATAAGAATTTGAATATCACATTCAAACTTACAAGTATCAAACCCATCTTAAGTTATCTTTTAATTTTTGAAATGGAGGTCAAATGGCTCGAGTGTCCCATATGTCAGATAATTTTCATGTTGGACTAAACTGTTAAATTGGTTGGATATCTGTATATGCCACCAAATTTAAAATCATTTGACTTTTTACATATCTTAGAAAATACTTTATTTAAACACATACTTCAGATTTTAACCCTTTGTCACATCTAAATGCTAATGTAAATATGCATCATGTATCAAAATAATTCAAATATGATTTTTATTACATGTTACATGATCATTTTCTCTGGTACTCAACCATGTAGATATCTTACAATTCTTTGATTGGATGAGGTATAATACGTACTGTCAATGCCAACAATACTACTTGCAGATTAATGATGGGAGAATGCAAAGGTGTTGGAAGAGTTCACAATTGGAGACTTTTTAGTGTCTTTTGATGGCTGGTCATCTGAATATAATAGGAGAGTTGAGAGAAGTTTAGCAAGGGCAAGATTGCCACCTGGTGCCAATACTGGTGATGCATTTCTTTCTTTCTTTGTATTATTTTACTGGATGAGGTATAATGCATACTGTCAAGGCCAACAATAGAGGTTAATGATGAATCATTGTTTATGGTGATAAAAATGTATGCTGAGAGCAGACAGGAGTAGTTTCGAATAATATATGATGACCACCTTCTTACACTGGTAAACATTATGGCTTGGGCTAGATAGATAATTAAACATCGGAGCTAGTGTTGTTGTAAACAAATTGTGGGAGCGGACTTCCGATATTTTTAGAATCGTATCTGATTGATTTGAATTATTTGTTTTTGACCGCTATCATGGAGAAAGTACAGGCTGTTGATGAGCTTGGAAGATGGGAGAATGCAAAGGTGTTGGAAGAGTTCACAAATGGAGAATTTTTAGTGTCTTTTGATTGATGGTCATCTGAATATAATAGGAGAGTTGAGAGAAGTTTAGTAAGGGCAAGATTGCCACCTGGTGCCAGTACTGGTGAGTTTACAAGCATTTCTTCCTTCATTTGTATTAGTTTACTGGTTGAGGTATAATGCATACCGTCAAGGCCAACAATACAGATTAATGACGAATCATTGTTTATGGTGATAAAAATGTATGCTTAGAGCAGACAGGGAGTAGTTTTGATTATTTTACGACAGCCTTCTCTCACTGGTAAACATAATGGTTGCTTTTTGTGTTTGTTTTGTTTTTTCTTTCTCTGTAATCTTACCTCAATGTATGCAACTTACAATTTGATTCCAGTTATATCATTTATAATATGTGTACCGTCGCGGCAAAAGGGTCCAGTTGTCG
>JXSR01S000171.1:52689-66807 GCA_000969725.1 Ophiothrix spiculata
TATTCTCAAATGTATTTTAAATACAAAATTACACATTGTATTTCTATACTTACTTACATACATTATATGTATTTTCATGTGTATGATGAGATGAAACAAATAAATGAAATGAAATGGCTATCTCTGGGGATTGTATTTGTAAACATGTTCTGCATTTTATTGGTCAACCATTAAAACAAATTTTGCTAGATCAGATGTTCCGTGATCCACCATATCAGTTATCAAATAATTCAAGTATCATTCAAGTATCACATGTTACAGGTTCTTGATCGTCATCTTCTCTCGGCACTCAACCAAACAGACATCTTGGAATTGTTTGATTTGGATGAGGTATACAGTATACTGACAAGGCCACCAATGCAGATTAACGACAAATCATTGTTTTTGGTGATAAAAATGTATGCAGATAGCAGACAGGAGTAGTTTCATTATACGATCGCCTTCTCCCACTGGTAAACGTTATGGCTAACTCTAGGGATTACATTTTGTAAACAGTTTGAAAGAATACATAGAATGATGATAATCGAGTAGACAAGAACGGAACCTGAGCTAGATAGATAATGAAACATCAGAGCTAGTGTTGTTGTAAACAAAGTGTGGGAGGGGACTTCCAATATTTTTAGAATCCTATCCGCTATCATGGAGAAAGTACAGGCTGTTGGAAGGGTTCACAAATGGAGAATTTTTAGTGTCTTTTGATGGATGGTCATCTGAATATAATAGGAGAGTTGAGAGAAGTTTAGTAAGGGGAAGATTGCAACCATGGTGCCAATACTGGTGAGTTTACATGCATTTCTTTCTTTATTTGTATTATTTTACTGGATGAGGTATAATGCATACTGTCAAGGCTAACAATAGAGGTTAATGATGAATCATTGTTTATGGTGATAAAAATGTATGTGGAGAGCAGACAGGAGTAGTTTCAATATATGACCACCACCTCCCACTGGTAAACATTATGGCTATCTCTAGGGATTGTATTTGTAAACATGTTCTACATGTTATTGGTCAACCATTAAAACAAATGTTGCTAGATCATATGTTCAGTGATCCACCATATCAGTTATCAAATAATTCAAGTATCATTTTTTATCACATGTTACAGGTTCTTGACCATGTGACCATCATCTTCTCTCGGTACTCAACCATGTAGATATTGGTATGATTTGGATGAGGTATACCGCATACTGTCAAGGCCAACGATGCAGATTAATGACGAATCAATGTTTATGGTGATAAAAATGTATGCGGAGAGCAGACTGAGACAGGAGAGTTCCGATTACTATACGACCGCCTTCTCCCACTGGTAAACATAATGGCTATCTCTAGGGATTATATAATTTTTAAACATGTTCTGCATGTTATTGGTCAACCATTAAAACAAATGTTGCTAGATATATGTTCAGTAATCCACCACAACCCAATCATGAATTGTGTAAGACAGGCAGAAGGACATTTCCATGATGGGACAAATGTTTATGACTTGCAGTCAAGGCCCATGGAGAAACTCTAGCACCAGTGGAGACTCTATACACTTTGAAACTAACCTTTGTGTGATATTGTGTGGCATTGGTTCTTATGGCCAAGCTAGTGAAAACGGAACCAGGATCATGGTAGACGTGAACAAAGACCCAAGCAACTCTATAGCGTCAACAGATACTGGGTTTTATAGAAAGGAGGAGTTTCAATTATTTCATGACCGCCTTCTCCCACTTATAAACACAATGGCTATCTCTAAGGTAAGGATTGTATTTGCAAACATGTTCTGCATGTTATTGGTCAACCATTGAAACAAAATTTGCTAGATCATATGTTCAGTGATCCACCATAACCCAATCATGAATTATTAAGGGCAGACAGAAGGACATTTCATAGGATGGGGTAATTAAACGGTTTGTGGCTTACAGTCAAGGGTCGTGGAGAAACTCTAGCACCAGCGGAGACTATTGACTTTGAAACCAACCCATGTGTAATATTGCGTGGCATTGGTATTTATGGCCTAGCTAGTGAAAACGGAACCAGGATCATGGTGGTTTAAAAGAAGGCCTTAGCAAATCTATAATAGTGTCCACAGATACTGTGTTTTATAAAGAGGAGGATCAAGGAGGCATGCTTGCAGTATCTCTTAATGATCTGCCAACTTTACCTCCTGGTGTGCGGTACAACATTAGGGCCAGCAAATCTTTCATACAGACAGCCAGTGGAAAGGAGTAAAGCAGAAAATAGTGCGAGTTGGTGGAAGACGCATTACATCAGATTTCTTTACTTCAAAGTGCCATTGTAATAAGACAATATTCAGTAGCACAGGGACATATCCCTATTGTATATATATCATAGAAGGTATTCTGATCAGGGAAAGTCAAAGTTAGGGGTGCACTATTTTATATTCAGGAAGTTTCATGGAAGTTGAAGTCGAGTCAGGTTTTTTCTTTTGTTCACTGAACAATTCTCATTTTCTTTGCTTTTGCAGTATGACTTCAGAGATCCAAACAGACATATTCTCAGACCATCAACACCGCAACATAAATGGTACCGCCCAAAGGCGGTAAAATTTTTTTTATTGCCCAAGCAACTCTATAGTGTCCACAGATAGAGAGGAGGATAAGGAGGCATACTTGCAGTATTTTTTCCTGATCCGCCAACTAACTCCTGGGCCCTATTTCATAAAAGTTAAAATCAACCTAAGTCATGAAACTTAAGATGAATTGTCCATTTGAACTCTGAATTGAATTTTAAATTTTGATTTATTCTAATGTTATTACTATTATCTTCTACTTCATAAAGGAGTTTAAAATAAGGACTTTTTAAAATTTGTTTTCATATAATAAAAGATAGGATGAATCCTAGAATTATGACTTAGGTTGACTTAACTTTTATGAAATAGGGCCCCTGTGTCCGCCATAACAGTTAGGGCCAACAAATTGTTCATACCGATAGCCAGTGAAGAGAAAGTAAAGCGGAAAATAGTTTGAGTTGGTGGAAGATGCATTACATCAGATTTCTTTACTTCAAAGTGCCATTGTAATAAGAAAATGTTCAGTAGCACAGGGACATATCCCTATTTTATATATATCATAAAAGATATTCTGATCAGGTGAAGTCACAAAGTTAGGGGTGCACCATTTTATATTCAGGGGGGCATGGAAGTTGGGGTCGAGTCAAGTTTTTTCTTTTGTTCACTGAACAATTCTCATTTTCTTTGTTTTTGCAGTATGACTTCAGAGATCTGAACAGACATATTCTCAGCCCATCAACACCGCAACACAAATGGTACCGCCCAAAGGTGGCAAATTTTTTTAAATTGCATTTTTTTTGATGTTTTTCCTAACTTGAAGTAGTTGGGTAAAGTTCGGAGGATGATTCGTTTACTTTAAGGCCAAAGAAAAATAAATTTGTTTCCTGTAACCCTGTCGTGTCTGAAAAAAGTGATCCAAAATAAACCATTTTGTCATTAAATTGACCAAAATAAAATAATTCAAGAGTTAATTTATTGCTCATATTCAAAAGTTCCTACTGAACCACACATACAATTATCTTGTATAACTTGTTCCTTGTAGATAAGGTATTAAATCCATATTTTATCAGCTTATTAGCCCCTCTGACATAAATACACCCCTATTCTTCAAAGAAACTTAAATGGTATAATCCATTACTGGTATTCCACATTCTATACCATCACTCCCCAAAAGGATCTCCGAAAAAATAGCCAAAATTAACTGTTAAAGAAAAACCATGTACAGTTTCCAGGCCATCCGATTCACCAGAACATAGGAATAATTCTCTGAAAGGAATTTTGTCGTAGGATGATTCTTCACGGAAGAATCCCTCAACGCCCTTTCTACCACATCCGTTTCAGGCCAGTTCGGAACCACCCCTAGTGAGGAGATTGGTTTTGCCCGCTTTTGCAGCATTAACAGAAAGTGTAGGGGATTATAATAATAATAATAATAATAATGTGAGATTTTTGAGCGCTCATAACAAAGAAGCCGCTGAGCGCTGTACATACTTGTAAACGAAACCTAAGAAATATACAATTTTTATACATACAATTGTTACAAACAGAATCACATTCATAGGAGAAAAATTTGGAAAGTTATATAGGTAATTTCTCATGCAGTCACTGAAAATAGTCTTCAAAAAGCAGAGTCTTGAGAGTACGCTTGAACTGACTAGTAGTCATTATTGGAGCAGCGTTCCTGATTATTGCAGGCAGATTGTTCCAGAGTTTTGGCCCAGAAACTGCGAATGATCTTTGTCCATAGAAATTTGTTCTTGGACGCTGCGTGGGAAATCCGAAAAAGACTTGAGATGAGGATCTGAGAGTACGAGCTGGTTCATAGCGGCTGAGCAAATTAGCAAGATATGCAGGAGAGTGATCGTGGAAAGACTTAAACACCAGAAGGAGGATCTTATATTCAATGCGCTTTGATATAGGCAGCCAATGGAGATAGCAGCGCCAAGAGGAGAAAAGAGGCATAATGTTTGTGAGCCCTATAGACCAGAAACATCACCAGTATCTCCGGTAGGGGAAACAAGAAATTTAGTCAAAACAATGTAAGCTTACATGACAGTGATGCTATTATTGATGACATGCATGACAATGATGCTCACAACGCTGAGAATAGATCAAATATCTACTACGTCACAAGATAATTGAAATCCTTCTGCAGGTAAGTATACCTTTTATGATTAGCAATTTTTCTTCAAGATAAAATTTTGGAAACAAACAATTTATTTTGTTTGGCATAATATTTTATTCACCAGATGGTATTAATGACATGCTCAATTTCATTTTCTTGGATTGTCTTCATTGAAAAGATGTGCAAACAATCAGCACTTTGTTTGGTAGAATACCCACCAAATAGGAAAGTTAGCATTCCTCAAAGTAGACATTTCCACAACCAGGGATGGACAAAATCCAACAAGAAAGGGAAAACAAAGCCCCATAAATACTGCCAGAGATGTGATTGATCAAGCTGAATTGTTGAGGTTTGCGCTTTACTTTTATTGAAATAAAAATATGTGCAAATTATCCTCTTGACTTTGGTTTGATTCCAAAATGTTTAGGAGCACACCATTGGATTTCCAGGTGGAAGCTGGAAGTTTTTCTGAAAAAAAAAAAATACTTACTCACTATATGCCAGAAATTTTTTTTTGACCCACTGCTTGATAAAAATAAATAACTTGCCCCTTATGATCTATTGTTATATATATAGGGGACCGTCTATTGTCAGAAAGTGCCTGATGAATTTCCAAGATCAACTGACGGCATTTAGGCTTCGGATCATCCGCTTTTGTCAAGATATCCATTGCGTCATATCGTGAACATGGATCAAACTATGGCACGATTCGATATGTGTTATAGTTCCCCAACAATATCCGGGAGAAAGAACTGTCCGAATCACAAGCAAAAGTGGGGAAAAGAAGGGATTTACAGTGTGCCTTGCAGCATATCTGATGGACACAAGTTAAGGCTGGGTTAGACCTTCAAATAGCATAAATGGGTTTTTGTACTCAAACTCTCAAACTAATTGTATAAACTACATAAAAGTATACATTTTTAGAAGCAGATTTTTACCCTGAACATGATGATGATATCAGTTTGTGACCAAAAATGACAAATTTGGGAAAAAATGCCAAAAACCGTATTTTTTGCCCCAAAATTTCTGGAAAGCCTAACTAAAATTTGCATTCGTGAAATTTTGAACTTTTTTTGTTTTTTGGAATTTAGAAACAAATGTCTAGGAAGGGTTTTCTCAAATTTTGGATTTTTATCTTATTTTTTGAAAAATTGCCTAAAATAGGTCAAAATATGTAAACAAATCCCACCGCTGCCACCAAAATGGCATTTTTTGGCAGGCAGAAAAGCAAAAAATTGACTTGCTAAAATACCTCATAGGAAGAGAGGGACGAAAATTATTAGAAACTTATAAAGTCACAGAAGATAATAATACAACTCTAATTCAGGTGCTTAAGAAATTTGATGAGGATTTGGTGGCTAAACGAAACGTGAATGTAGAACGATTGCATCTTTTTAGTAGAAAACAAAAACCAGACGAGACGATTGACCAGTACATCACAGATCTAAAGATATTAGCGGGAACATCAGAGCTGGGTAATCTTGAAGATTCCCTGTTAATTTCAGTCATACTGATGGGAATAACTAATACTACATTAAGAGAAAGACTATTGCAGAAGGAAAATCTGAAGTTGGAGCAATGTATAAATATGTGTAGAGCGAGTGAGACGGTGAAAGAAAACCGCATGGAAATTGAAGGAACCAAAACAGAGGACAAAGAAATAAACAAGATCCAAAGTAAAACAAAATGTCAACAAGAAAGCACTAACAAGAAAGAATTTTCAAATGTAAGAAGAGATAAACGACCGTACCAAGAACGAGCACAGAGAAATTTCCGACCACAACAACAACAACGGTTTCCCCAAGAACGTCCACAGAGAAATTTCAAGCAAGAACAGCAACATCGAAATTCTCAAGATAGGCAACGCCAACCAAAGAAAATAGACTGTTGGAACTGTGGGCAGACACATGATCACAATAAATTCATGTGTCCAGCCTACAACACAGGCAATGATTTTACCACATTTTATCTATTCCTGTACATTTCCCATAAAATTGTTGTCTATGTTGTAGGTATAGGGATTTTACACATAGCTAGGTTTGAGAAGAGCTAGAAAACAAACAAAAAATATTACCTCTGTAGTTATTTGATATGATGTACAAAACATCCCAGGGAATATTTTCTAACGAAAAAATTCTCGTATGGTTTTGTTCCACAAGGTCAAATTCAAGGTCAAATTAAATATTTCAAGGTCATTATGGTTTAACCTTCTCCTACATGAAAAATTATGGCCAATTTGGATTGCTTGTGCCATTAGCTTTTTAAAGACACCAATTTCAACCAATTTGGTTCAGCGGTTACAGAGATATGGTCGTTTTCGTATTTGCGAGTGCGTTGATTTTTGCAAAAATCGACAAAATTGGACGAGTCATAACGTGAAAACCGTACGTCCGATTGCGCTCATTTTTGAAATTTCGGCTTTTCAAGTTAAAATCACCCTGCAAACAAAATTTGATCTAATTTGAGGAAGGTGAGGTGTAAATTACAATTTTTTTGGGGTGATTTGACATGGAATGACCCATATTTAAGGTAAACTCATGCTCTGTCACTGTGGGTATCTTTATTTCTTTTTTTTTAGAACCCTGCACCAATCAATCTCCTCCGGACAATACTAATAATGTCATACCTCAATCAAATATTGCAGATCTTTCAGGGCCACTATCACAGAAACATTGTAACAGACTGCAGTCAACTTTCTACTATTAAAACTACAAAAAAGCAAAAAGTACCCCTGCACCAATCCATCTCCAAAACATGGGTCTAGGATTAACTCTGAAAGGGGGCCTTGAGAACTGAAGTGTTACAAAAATGACCCTTCTGAACAATATTTTAGAGCCATTTTTAGCTCTGGAAGTAAAAAAAAAATCAAATGTGGCCTGGAAATTTCAAAAAAAAAAAAAGCTTTCAAAACAGGGCTTTGTGAACTTAACATTGTGCTTGAAATGGGGGTCTACGGAGTGCAAATTGTTAAAATTGGGTCTTTAATTAAATGCCACACATACTAATTTAAGATCACCTTTCAATGCAAGTGCTCCCCCAGGTTTATATAGTCATACCAGTAGTTTCTCTCAATACAAAGATGAAATACAAAACAATACTCTTGGTGTCATTAACATCATTCAACAAGGTGAACTTTGTTACTCTATTAACGTCTTTTCATGACTGTTTTCAAATGTTATTCTGTTCGAATGACTAACTGAGCTAATTTCACAGAACAGCCATTCCTGTAAATAATAGTTATGATCATACCTAGTAGTTTCTCTCTAAAAAGATAAATTCTATGTAAAATAATGTATGGTAGTGTTATTGGAATCATTTTTACTTGAAGTATATATACAATGGGCTGCATTACTGCTGACATCATTTTGTGTTATCAGGGTTTTGTGTTAACAAATTTTGTGATATTAAGGCTCTATTGTTAACTCAACTTTGTAGATACAACCATTGAGTTTAAATCAACATGATCTAAACACAAAAATATGCTGTTGATATACTCATTAAGGTGTTACATAATTTACATAACTGAATTATACACAAAATTTTGAGGCCTTAAAAAAGCTCTTTGATTGGCGTGACCCAACCTGAACTGACCCTAAGGGCTGTCACCCTCACGAAACATACAAATAACTAATCAGTATGCTATTCGCACGGTACGGGGTTGTGTGACATGGCCTTTAATGACCCGACTCAATTTTTTTCTGTACTTTAAAAATTCTCATACTCATTTAGTTCCAAATACAAAAGATCACAAAAACAAATACACATCATGCCTTTTTTTTTATAGTTCCTCTCATATTTAATCTTGTGCCATATCTGCCAATTGCTTAAAAAAACTATCAAAATAGATTCCAGACCGACCGACCTGATTTTCCCCCCAATTACGCCAATCAAGTGTTTTTGGAGGCCTGAAAATATTTCCACCATAAAAAAATCTGATCATTCAATATTTCAAAAACACAAAGTGGTTAAACATACCTAGTAATTGGCACATTATTAATCATTCTTATAATAACAGCTGCTTTGTGAGAGTATTTTTTAATATTTCTGGCAGTAAAATTAAAAAAAAAAACCATTCTGAAATCTAGTCTACTATTCTGATATGATAATTCTTGATGAGTGTCATTCTTTTAAGGTCAGATGTTTATCATGACCAACTTTAGGTTTTACCTAAGGAATGAAAATACTGGATTGTCTTGAATATATAAATATCAAAGCAAAATGTTGATAAAATTCAAGACTCCACATATTTGTAACATTTCTACCCAACCAAACATATTTATGTGTGGATTGGATTGGCAAAGACCCTCAAGATGTCAATAAATAAGGTTGTGACCAGGGACACAATGCAAATATACCGGTCAAATTACTTTGAATTTAGTAATTTTGGCACTTTCTTAAGCTTGCAAAACAAGTTTATTGATAATTAATGAGGGCAATCTACCCCTTCCCTTTATGGAAGAATGCAATGCCCCATCTGGGTTTTTATTAAAGACAAAATGACATTTATTTGAATTGCTTAGATTTTTAAAGGCACTACATTTATAAAATAGCCACATATATACATGGCTAACCAACTGATACTGTATGATGCAAGTTACAGGGCCACTCTCTGGGTTGGTCACACTATTAACATGCTTTAGTTCAAGTAAAAATGCATGTAATGCTGCGTGATGTTTGTAACATTTCAAAAAAGAATGACCCTGCAACATATTGACCATGCAACTTACTAAACATTGCTGCTTTGTGATTTGTGCTTCTTCCTTTCTTTCATTTTCTTACTTTTTTTCACAAGAGCGTCCAAAGACGGTTTTACATCACCTGATCCAATGTTCGTCTCCTTCGCATCAAGATCTATCTCCTCTTGTTTAACAACTGGTTCTGCTTTGATTCCGGATGAATGTTTCCTCTTTTTGGCTTTCTTTTCAGTTCTGACTGCAGAATTTGACGCCTTGTCACCTGCAGAATTTGGAAGACTGTCTAGAATAGCTGTTATTGAAGACACAAGACTTCCATTAATAGTATCATTATGCAAGTTTGATTTTCCCTTCTTTTTGAGTTTCTTACTTGATTTTGAAGGACTGCTACCAGGGTTTGACATTAAATTATCAGAACTATCAAGGTCACTTTCATTATTGTTACTTTCAGATTTGATCACTATGGCAACTGATTTGTCTTTTGAATGTTTATGTTTCTTCTTTGTGTCTTCCGCTGATGACATGAAACTTGAGGTACTATCACTTATACTATGTGTTGATTTTCTCTTATCCTTTTTAGATTTCTTTTTGGGTGATTTGCTATGTAGTTTTTCATCTAAATTTTGTTCAGGATCGAGGGCAGATTCTCTCCCTTCCTTGGATATATTAAATGATGCTTCATTATCGGCATCAAACATGGAGCTCTCATCTAAAGTACTATTTGCACTTAGTGGTTCAACTTTGATGGGTGATAATTTGGATTTTGAATGTTTATGCTTCTTTTTCTTCTTTCCTGATGATATCATTGAATCATCAGTCACTTCATCTATTGATCTTTCCAGATCACTTTTCACATCTACAGATCTTTCAAGATCAGACATTGATGTGTCTATTGGAATGTTCACACTACTACCAGATTTAGTCTCTTTATCATGATGATCTTTCTTCCTTTTCTTTGCTTTTTTGCTCGATTTCTCTGAATGATCCATGTGAGGTGAGACAAAACTTGAATCTGGGTCATCAAAACTAGTTTCTGTTACCGAGTCAGATTTAATTGCAGATGATTTTGACAATTCCTTAGATTTCTTCTTCTTCTTTTTCTTTGGAGGTGATTGCAAAGACTCTCTACTGCTGTTAAGATCTGAACTGGTAAGAGTTACAGTGGGGGCTGGTGTCATTTGAGATGGGACAACCGTGACACTTGCTGTGCTTTCAACGTCAGAGACGGTAGTATCCATGGGAACCTCTTTGTCATGAGATGTTGACGCCGCTGGTCTGGATCTACAAAACAAAATGTTTTAAAATATGATTTTAATTAACAAATAAACCTTTAATTTGTACGATCAATGTTAAACAATCACTTGCATATCAGTAATATTTTGGGAAGTGGCTATTCGCACTGAGATATGGTGCGAATTAGTTTGACTCCCAATCTAATTGGCACCAAGACGGTTAGGGTTAGGATTAGGGTTAGCAACTCTAGCGTTAGGGTTAGTCTCGGTGTGAATAGACTTTGCCCTTTTCAAAATAATTATTGCATTTTTACAATTCCAATACCAAATTTCAAAATCTTTTTTCATCAGCTATCCTGTCAAGTTGGACTAATCAACAAAGTTGGGAAGTTGACAATCAGTACTCTTAAACTACTGTGCTAATGAAATAGCTTATGCAGGGTTATTTAGATATGGGAACTTAGCGCACTCACAATAGAAACTGCTCTTCTGATTCACTTCAAATAGACATTACACTAAATGAATTTTTGGCTTAGCACAGGTGGTAATATACAGAGTTCAAAAAGAGCACATGTTTTGTACAGGATTAAAATGCACATTTGTCTAGGTTTACATTCTTGGTCTAGCTATAATAGTACTGCGCTTGTTTCTGGAAGAAAACCATCTGGAGGAATTTTTGAACAAAATAGTATTGAACTGTGTAAGCAATGTATAATATCTCTCATTTTTATGACCATTCTGGGATGGTTTAAATTATAGGCCTGCAGTGATCTCAGAAGTAATGCAGTGCCCGTAAGTTTACTTCAAGTCATATAGTGTGATTTTTTAGATCACCTTGGGTCTAGCATTTCAACCTTGCCCTGCAAAGCAGCCAATATTTATTCATCACTTACATAACCGACTGCAGTGTCCCCTGGATGGATATAATGCCATGCATGTTCTGAATCTTGTTCACCGTGACCAACAGCTGAGTCCCTGGTGGAAGATCCGCATCACTCTTCTTTCCATGTTTGCTCTTGGTAGACTTAGGCACTGGTATAGAAACATTGAAGTAATCTAAAGCCAAACATCCGATGTGGTCTGGTGCAACTTCATTTACAGTACACTGCAAAGATATAAAGAGGGAGAAAAATGTAGAGACTGCAACGTTAGATAAACGACACTGAATGCACGACATATCCGCCAATTTTAGGTACAATGCATCAAAAACCTTTCATATATATGTATACATGTATACAATTTTTCTTTATAAAAAGAAAAAAACTAGTAATCCACTATGTTCTGCATTTAAGGTAGAAGGGGAGGGATTGAAAGTTTTTTTTAAATAGATATGAGAGAAACTTAAGACTTTGGGTAAGTTATGGGTATACCACGAAATACTGAAAAATGATACCAATTTCAAATTCTGTGCATATTAATTACCTAATTTGCATATTTAATTAACGCAAATCACACAAACTTTAAGAAAAGTACAAATTATTTTGTATTCAAAGTAGACCAAAAACTAGCTATTAGTATTTAGCTTATTTCTGCAAAGTTTCATCTCTCTAGGGGTGTACTTTTCCCAGTACATTTTTTTTAAAGATCGCCAATTCGTGAAAAATGAAATGCGAGAAAAATGCTTTTTAGGAAAAATTGTCAATTTTTCGGTAAAAAACCACTGAATATCATAATTTACATGTCCAAATTAGTCTTAGTGAGAAATATTAAGCATAATTTAGATAACAACATCAATTCAATGTGGAGGGCTCACCATTGATTTTAATAATTTTGAACAACGTCCAAAAATGGGTAAAATTGTTTGGTAAAAACAATGAAAAACATAAGAAATTAAATACATGTATTTTCTATGGGAAAGCGATTTTTGAACAAAAACTGTCATAAATAGCAAATGTTTGACAGGTCATAACTTTTGAATTGAATGTCGGATGTCAGTCAAATAAAAAGCAATCTACAGATTGAAGTCTTCTTTCTTTATGGCAGAAAAGAAGAAAAATGAACTTTTTACCACCCAATCCCTCCCCTTCCACCTTATATGTGTCAAAGAATATGTTATTAATGTGCGCAAATTAACCATCACAGAAAATTAGAAAAGTTCACTCTAAAGGTCACAAATAGCGCTGTTGTCGATACTCTCTTCCAATAGGCCTATATATAGGGCCTACATGTACATATTGGAAAGCTTTGTGCTATTGATAAAGACCATCTAAAAGAATCAGGCTTGACACAAAATGTTGCCTTTACTGCTCTCGTATTCTGACCAACTTACTATCTCACTGCTGACAAAAAACAAATTTTGTATCAGTAATGTTTGAAAAAAATGTGAGAAGAGCTTAAATCTGCTCAAAATTATATGAATTATGTGCCTTATTTTTAAGTGAACAACATATATCAGTTTACATCCATTGAAATATGTATAAAATGTATGTTATCAATACTAATCATAATAATAATAGAACAAAGGACTCCTGCCAAAACATTTCCCTGTCTTGTTTACAAACAGCTATTTCCTTTATTTAGTTAAAAGTTTCCTATTATAACCAAAAGGCATCGCAATCAGTTTACATCCATTGGAATATGTATCAAATGTATGTTATCAATACTAATCATAATAATAATAGAACAAAGGACTCCTGCCAAAACATTTCCCTGTCTTGTTTACAAACAGGTATTTCCTTTATTTAGTTAAAAGTTTCCTATTATAACCATAAGGCATCGCAATCAGTTTACATCCATTGGAATATGTATCAAATGTATGATATCAATACTAATCATAATAATAACAGAACAAAGGACTCTTGCCAAAACATTTCCCTGTCTTGTTTACAAACAGGTATTTCCTTATTTAGTTAAAAGTTTCATATTATAACCAAAAGGCATCCTGAAGTTTCCCGATTTTAGCCTAATTCTTGAAAAGTGACCTTTGTGGATGGATTCTTTTTCAAGTTATCATTGCATCATTACTTGCCCTTGCCCTGGAGGGAGGGGGACCACTGTCATTACAAGGTAAAAACCATGATCGTGAAACAAGAGTGTTTTTTCTTTATGAATGGGCAATGTAGTACATCACAAAGGGTTTCAAAATAGCTATTTAAACCCCGGGGTGGGGACACTGGCCAAAGAACAAATGGCCGAAGTGGACGCCTACAACACTATGTAAGGGTGCTGTATAAAAAAATGTGGAATATCGGAGTAGGCCTATTAAATGGTTTTCTCCCCCAAACAGGCCTTTCAAAAGGGCTAGGTTTGACATACTGTTCCTGATGTCAAATACATATAATATTATTCAAGAGTCACAAGTTTGTCAAGCATGGCAAGCGAACCAAATTCTCCTACAACAAAAACTAAAATGGACAAACTTTGCTTTTTAAGCTTCGAGTTGGCTAAATTATTTGATAGCAACACCCAAGAATTACACCTAAATTTAAAATATATTGCATTTTTACAAGATTTAGCCATATGTCTAAATTATTTTATCACTACTTTATACTTTCTTGCTTGAGGCTTCCTTATCTTCTTAATTCCCAGTGGAAACTAGGCTAGTCCCTTTAA